>PVIY010056575.1:0-13252 GCA_004026745.1 Myrmecophaga tridactyla
CCCCTGACCCGACTGCAGGTGTGAACAGCTGTAGGTGAATTTCACCTGCTGGTGATTCACGTCCACAGCAGCAGAGCGACGGGGGTCCATCACCTGGCCAGGCTGGCACCTGAGCCTGACTGCTGCGGTAGCCCGGGCTGCTGCCTTTCTTCTTTCCAGGGATTAGACGTCAGTGTGAACGTGGGTTTCCTTCTGTTTTTAACATGCTGGGGGTTGCCTAAACCCTAGGGATCCTGACTGTGTACTGATGCTGGGAAAGCTTTGGAGACTTATGTTTCAAAATTTATTTTGAAATAATTTCAAACTTACAGGACTGTTGGAAAAGTAATTCAAATTCCATTCAGAGAACTCCAGCATACCCTCCCCGGATACCCATATCCACCACTTTTTATCAGTTTGCCCCAGTTGCCGTATCTGTCTTTCATCTGTCTGTGCATGCATCTGTCCATCTCTCTTGCTGTCTGTCTGTTCATTTAGCTGTTTCCCAAACATTTGAGAGTAGGTTGCATATACCAATTCCTTTACACTTAGTACTGCCAAGGACGTTTCCTAAGAAAGGGGGTGTTGTGTTCCCTTGTGTGAATATCCGCCTGAAGTGCAGTCATCAAGTTCAAGAAATTTAACATCGATGCAAAACTGTTTGTGCCAATAATGTCCCAATAATGTGCTTTAGGGCCTCTCCTCTTCCAGCGTTCGTCCTAGTGCAGTATGATGGACTGCGTTCACTTGTCATTGTTTCTTTAGTCTCTCTCACACTTGCTGAATTGTGGAAACGTGACATGCACAGCGCTCAGTGGGGTCCGTCACATTTGCAGGGGTGTGCCCCTCACCCCTCCCCTTTCCAGAGCTCGCCCCTCGTGGCAGGAGCCCTAGCCTGGCATGCAAAACTGCCCCTCCCCCATTCCCCTTGCTCCTTAGAAACCTGTGCTCTGCTTTCTCTCGCTGCGAGTTCGTGTGTTCTGACCATGTCATACAAGTGGAATCGTGGAATGTGTCCCTTGGCGCCTGACTGACCTCAGCACACGCCCCAAGGGTTTGTCCACATCGTGGCGTGTGCCGGCACTTCCTTCCGCTCTGGGGCTGAGTGGTTTCCCCATGGGGTGGGCCGCGTGCGTTTCTCCACGTTCTGCTGGGGGGCTCGGGCTGCTTCCCCATTTGGTGACTGTGTCCGAGGCCGCTGTGAGTGTCGGTGTGCACACGGCCTCCCCGCCCTTCACTTCTGAGTGTGCCAACGCGGGACCTTCAGCTCGGGTGGCAGCTCTTCTCCTCACCTCACAGGAACCCCCAGACAGGCCTCAGCAGCGGTGCCGGTCCACATTTTCACCACCCGTGTACCAGCCTTCCTAGTTCTCTGTGCTCACCAGGACTTTTTAATTTGTTCTTTCGTTTTCTTAATAGTAGCCGTTCCCCTGGATACCTCATTACAGTTTTGATTTGTACTTCCCTATTGTCTAATGATGTTGAGCATCTTTTCATGCGTCCGTTTGTGTATCTTTACAGAAATGTTTATTCCATCCCTTGTCCGTTGTTTGATTGGGTTGTTGTGATTTTGCTGTTGAGTTGTAAGAGTTTTTTAAAAATGTATTCTGGATAGTAAACCCTTACAGGAGCATGGTTTCCAGATATTTTCCCCATTCTGTAGGCAGTCTTCACTTTCTTGATAATGTCCTTTGATGCACAAAATCTTTTAATTTTGATGTTCATTTTATCCATTACTTCTTCTGTTGCTGTGCTTTTGGTGTAAAATCCAAGAGTCTGTTGCCTAATATAAGGTATTATATGAACACCTTGAATTAATGTATACGTATTGATATATATTCAAATATGTGTTTTATTTTAAGAGTTTTATAATTTTCTTATATTTAGGTTGTTGATCCATTTTTTTCATGAATACAAAATTTTATTCCTTGACTTTAGAAAACTTATTTGTCAGTAGTATGATAATTTTTCGTTGTTTTGAAACTATTAACCATTTAGTTGACTATACTAACAATAATGGGTAATTGTTTGCTTTAGAAATGGAAAATGATATAAAATGTTTAAGTATATGAAGAATAGTGTGGTTGCAGCTCATGGTGCTCAAATAGCAATCACCTCGGAAGGTGGAAGCCGTTAGTTACACGGAGAGCAGAAGGCACAGGTTAAAAAAGAAATCTGGAGGGGTGCAAGGGTGGTTCAGTGGTAGAATTCTCACTGCCGTGCAGGTGGTGCAGCTCCCAGCCCGTGTGCTTCCCCGAAACAAGTAAACGAAAGAAGGAAAGAACAAACAGAAATTCACAAATGGTACTGCAGTAATGGGGTACTCACATGGGAAAAGAATGAAATGTGACCCCACCCTATCGTGTACAAAAAAAAGAAATCTGGAAAAGCAGATCTTTTAACATAAGGTCTTGTTTTAGATTTTGATCACAAAAATCAAGGCTAAAGTCAAGCTCAGAAAAATGGATACAATCCGTAGTCCTTGCTCCTGCAGGACCAGGAATTACATTGAACTGTGCTAAGGCAAAAACTACACGCAAAAAGCCTGTTCTATTGCAAGTTTCGAATAACCAGCTGTTTGGTTTTCAAGAATTAAAGAGTTAAAATGAATTTAGCTCATCAAGCAAAGATGGTTGAACTGTTTTCTCCTAATACATGTACAGTGTACAATGATGTAATGTTAGAATGAAAAAGTTTTAGGTAATGTTTAAATAAGATTAAAAACCTATCTTTTTAAAGCATCTATTACCCTACTTTACAAGTTCCTATGAACTGAATATGAACACAATATTTGATGTTTGTGTATTTTGTTTTATAAGCAATTGATAGAAACGTAAATATACATATACCTAAATGACAGCCCAGAAGTTAGTAATTGTATAAGCGTACTGGCTATTGCAACTGCGCATAAAAAGAATTATAGAGAAGACAGACATTTATGATTTGTGCAAATTAAGGCATTTTCATTACTGTTTTTGAAAATTAGTTATTTTTAAAAGTTTCCTTTTTTAAAATTTAGATATTGCCCGAGTTCAGCTTTTTAATAGGAATAGATTTGGACACCTTTTCTTTAGTCACCTTAAAAATTAAACGCAAAACAAACAAAAACACACACACACACAATAATTGAATGCAAAACAATGAGGAATGTAGGCCTGTTACATATAGATACTTATAGTGATCTTTTGATTCACATGGCGCTCAAAAATATTGCTTAACAAATTAAGTTCAGCTTCATTGTCCAGAAGTGTAAGGCTAGAGTGTTGTCCTCTGCCTTGGCTGAAATCCTGTTCTGTCGTTGGAAGAAATGCTCCTTGGCAGTGCTGTTTTGTTCTGTTCTGTGGTTGGAAGGAGTGCTCCTTGGCAGTGCTGTTCTGTTCTGTGGCTGGAGGGAGTGCTCCTCGGCAGCGCTGTCCTATCCTGTTCTGTGGTTGGAAGGAGTGCTCCTCGGCAGCGCTGTTCTGTTCTGTTCTGTGGTTGGAGGGAGTGCTCCTCAGTTCCTTCAGCTGCTCAGGTGCTGTTTCCGCATGGTACTTCCTTCCTGCTCTGCCCCAGGTCCACGCCATGGCCACGCCTCAGTCCACACAGGTGAAGGCCAGCCTTTGGTGCATAACCCACGAGGGAGGACTGGGTTTTTTGTTTTTTAATTATTAATTTTTAAATTTTTTTAAAAATATCAAAAAACACCAAACAAACACAAACATTCGTAACGTTTGATCATTCTGTTCTATATATGTAGTCGGTAATTCACAGTATCATCACATAGTTGCATATTCATCATCATCATCATTTCTTGGAACATTTGCATCTATTCAGAAAAAGAAATAAAAAGAAAACAAAAAAAATTCATACATACCATACCCCCACCCCTCCCCCTCACTGATCACCAGCATTTCACTCTAAATTTATTTTAGCATTTATTCCCCCTATTATCCCTCTTTATTCCATATGTTTCACTTGTCTTTTGACAAGGTAGATAAAAGAGCATCAGACACAGGGTTTTCACAATCAACACAGTCACATTGTGAAAGCTGTATCAGTATTCAATCATCACCAAGAAACATGGCTATTGGAACACAGCTCTACATTTTCAGGCAGTTCCCTCCAGCCTCTCCATTACATCTTGAACAACAAGGTGATATCTATTTAATGTGTAAGAATAACCTCCAGGATAACCTCTCCACTCTGTTTGGAACCTCTCAGCCACTGACACTTTATTTTGTCTCATTTCTCTCTTCCCCCTTTTGGTCAAGAAGGTTTTCTCAATTCCTTGATGCTGAGTCTCAGCTCATTCTGGGATTTCTGTCCCACATTGCCAGGAAGGTCCACACCCCTGGGAGTCATGTCCCACGTAGACAGGGGGAGGGCGGTGAGTTTGCTTGTTGTGTTGGCTGAGAGACAGAGGCCACATCTGGGCAACAAAAGAGGTTCTCTTGGGGGTGACTCTTAGGCCTAATTTTAAGTAGGCTTGACCTATCCTTTGTGGGGTTAAGTTTCATATGAACAAACCCCAAGACTGGGGGCTCAGCCTATAGCTTTGGTTGGAGGACTGGGTTTTTGACGTCAGCCAGCCATAAGGTCCCTAATGCCAGAAATTTCATATTTGCCACACGTTTTTGGATGATTATTCTTTCCTCATAATTTCTGAGGTTTTCAAATTTTTTAATGGTACCTTGATCATGGCAGATAAAATATTAAGCTTTGGTAATATGGTAGCCATATTCAATATAGATACCCTTTAGCTGCTGCAACAAAGACAAATTCTTGGCTGCTAGAGAGCTAGCTACCTCTTGTGCTTATGGCAGCGGCTCTGACTCCATCTTTGTCCGGAGCAAAAGGGCGGCACGTGTACCCAGTAGCTTCTTTAAATGCAACTAAATCATTTTCCCCTTGGTCTGTTAGTTGTTTGGCTCTGTTTCCCATCCCCGTAGAGTCAGTTAATGCTTCCTCAAAATGAAACCCTCCTTTAAAGCAATAGCCCAGAAGATTTTGGAGGAGACGGTGCTGGATGACATGTACATGTCTCTTAGGACACTGAGATTTTGGTTCTTTTCTTTCTAAGAGGTAAAGAGCCACCGTCCCCAAAGCGTCCCCAGTTCATTGCCTGGAAACACTCTCATTCAACACTGTCTTGCTCTGCTGCACTGAGTCATTGGCCAAAACAGTTTTGGCCTTGGTTTTGAGGAAAAGCCGGAGCTGTGGCTTAAAGCGTGGGATGATTCTCTGACGGATGGCAGTTCGCTTCTTCGTGACTCAAGGGCCTCCATCTGTAAGGACTGCTTTGAAGACCTTACGAAGTCCTGTTTTCACAGGAGTGGGGACAGAGCCCGTGGTGGAGTCTGTGCACGCTTCCACGCGTGATGTGGGCCATGGCTCCATGCCTCGGCTCCCAAAGCCTGTGACTGCTCCTCTTGAGTCTGTGCCCAGACAGAAAGATCCTCGTCCTGAGTTTCCATTTCTTGAAATACCTGCATTCCGAGAGGGAAAAGGGGTCTTGCCTTCGTCTGTTGGTTTGGCCAACCAAACCAAGGCCAAAATTGTTTTGGCAAATGATCTGAAAATGTATGTAGTTCTTGTCACAAATTACATATTTATTCATTGTGTGTCCAAAACTATTGCTTTATCATTATTTCTTACACATTTGCGTTTTAGGTCCTGTAAGAAGTAAAAAGTGAAGTTGCAATTAAAAAACACAATACAATTGGCATTTTTATTCACCTGTCATTAGCTTTGCAGAGATCTTTCATTTGTTGTGTGGCTTTAGTCTGTTGTGTCCTTTGCTTTCTTTTTATTATTATTATTACTATTATTTATTTGTTGGTCTCCTTTGCCTTCAACCTGAAGAGCTTCCATTAACATTTCTCTTTAGGGCCAATCTCTCGGTAACTCCTTCAGCTTTTATCTGGAAATGGCTTAATCTCTCCCTCATTTTTATTTATTTATAAATTTTTTTAAATTCTTTTTATATATTAATTTTTTTTTCTCCCATGTTTTTGAAAGACAGTTTTGCCAGACAGCGAGTTCTTGGTTGGCAGATATTTCCCTTCAACACTTTGAATATGGCTTCCCACCAACCTCTTGTAATGGTTTCTGATGAGAAATCAGAACTTCATCTTATCGAGGCTCCCGGTACATAAGGCGGTGCTTCTCTCTTAAGGCCATCAGGATTTTTTCTTTTATCTTTTGTATTCAACAGTTTGGTTATGATATGTCTCAGTATAGGTTTATTTGGGTTTATTCTGTTTGGAGTTTGTGGTGCTTCTCGTATGTGTAGATTCGTGTCTTTCATTAAATTTGGGAAGTTTTCAGCTGTTATTTCTTTGAATGTTCACTCAGTCTCTCTCTGTCTCTCTTTTCCTTGTGGGGAATCCCACAATGTGTACAGTGATGTGATTGATGGTATCCCACAGGTTCCTCCAGCTCTGTTCACTTTTCTTTTTTCTTTTGGTTCTTTGGACGGAATTATTTAAATTTTCTCCTCTTCATATGCACTGATTATTTCTTCTGTCAGCTCCAGCCTGTTGCTGAGCCTGTCTGGGGAATTTTTTATTTCTGTTACTGTCACCTTCAGTTCTGTTTGGCTCTTTTTCAAAGTTTCTGTCTATTTTTGTATTCTCTTTGTGTTTCCATTAGCTCTTAGGGTGTATTTAGGGTCACTTTTTTTAAGTCTTTGTCTTGGAGGTTCTCGGTCTGGCCCTCCACTTTGGTGGTTTCTGAAGCTTTGATCTCCTTTCCATGAGCCATCGCTTCCTATTTCTTTTATTTATTTTTTTCCATTTTATTGAGATACAGTCATTTATCATATATTCCATCCAAATTATACATTCAGTATTTCACAGTATCATCACTTAGTTGTGAACTCGTCACACTCGCTTTTAGACCATTTCAAAGAAGCAAACCCAGGACACCCATATCTCCCCTCGTCGTTGGCCCCTAGCAGTGCTGTGCTGCACCATTAGAGGTGATGAGAGAATCTTAGGGTATTACTGTGAACCTGAGTCCATGGCTTGCAGTAGGTGTTTTCCCCCACATACCACTCTCTTATTAACCCTTTCTACCAGTGTTGTACATTTGTACTAGTCCACGTAAGTACTTTGTAGTGTTTTTTGTAAATTTGTAGTGTTCGTTGGTGACGTATGTGAGCCTGAACCACCAAGACCACCTACAGGGCAGCACTATTCTTTAGGGTCCACCCACCATCCCCTCATCCCATGTCTATCTCCAGGTAAGTTCAACCTCATTACACATTCTGCACATGTTAGGTCACCCCTCCCCCTTCTGAAACTTCTGTTCTAGGTATCCTCTGTGCTGCATTTTAAGACTCTGAATTTACGTAGAATTTACATAGCCTAGTTAGTTTATATTAGTGAAATCACACAGCATCTGTCCTTTTGTGTCTGACTTATTTCACTCAGCATTATGTCCTCAGGGCTCATCCATCTTGTCATGTATTTCAGGACATCATGTTGCATAATATTCCATCGTATGTATATGCCACATTTTGTAAATCTACTGGTGTGTTGATGGGCACTTGAATTATTTCTGTCTTTTGGCAACTGTGAGTAGTGCTGCTATGAACATAAGTGTGCAAATGTCTGTTTCACTGCTTTCAGTCTTCTCGGTGTATACCGAGTAGCAGAATTGCCCAGCTCGTAAGGCATCTGGATATTTAGTTTTCTGAGGAAATGCCAAGCCGTCCTCCAGGTCAGCTGTACCATTTTATCTTCCCACCAGCAGTGAGTGTCCCAGTTTCCCCACATCTTCTCCAACACTGGTTGTTTCCTGTTTGTTTAATAGCAGCCATTCTAGTAGGTGTGAGATGATACCTCATTGTCATCTTGATTTGTATTTCCCTAGTAGCTAATGAAGAACATCTTTTCCTGTCTTTTTAGCTGTTGATATTTTCTCTTTGGAGAGATGTCTGTTCATGTCTTTTGCACATTTTTTCATTGGGTTGTTTGTCTTTTTATTGTCGAATTGTAGGCTTTTTTTTTTTAATCTTTGTGCCAGTTTGAGGCTATTCTGTACCCTAGAAAAGCCATGTTTTAATCCTGATCCAGTCTTGTGGAGACAGCCGTTTCTTTTACTCCTGACTCAGTACTATAGGGCAGAAACTTTTTTTTTTCCTTTTTTGTTTGTTCGTTTGTTGTTGTTTTTTAATTTTTTATTAATTAAAAAAAATTACAAGAACAAAACATAAACATTCCCAACACATACACTCAGCAATTCACAGTATCATCACATAGTTGCATATTCATCGTCATCATCATTTCCCAGAACATTTGCATCAATTAAGAAAAAGAAAAAGAAAACAGAAAACAAAAACAGAAAAAAAAAGTTTTACATACCATACTCCTTACCCCCTCCCTTTCATTGATCACTAGCATTTCAAACTAAATTTATTTTAACATTTGTTCCCCTTATTATTTATTTTTATTCCATATGTTCCTCTCATCTGTTGATAAGGTAGATAAAAGGAGCATCAGACACAAGGTTTTCACAGTCACACAGTCACATTGTGAAAGCTATATCATTATACAATCATCTTCAAGAAACATGGCTACTGGAACACAGCTCTACATTTTCAGGCAGTTCCCTCCAGCCTCTCTGTTACGCCTCAACTCACAAGGTGATATCTACTTAATGTGTAAGAATAACCTCCAGGACAACCTCTCAACTCCGTTTGGAATCTCTCAGCCATTGACACTTTGTCTCATTTTACTCTTCCCCCTTTTGGTCGAGAAGGTTTTCTCAATCCCTTGATGCTGGGTCTCAGCTCATTCTAGGGTTTTTCTCAATCCCTTGATGCTGAGTTACAGCTCATTCTGGGATTTCTGTCCCACGCTGTCAGGAAGGTCCACACTCCTGGGAGTCATGTCCCACGTAGACGGGGAGGGTGGTGGGTTTGCTTGTTGTAGGGCAGAAACTCTTGATAGGATTATCTCTACTGGGGTGTGCTGCGTACAATTGTGGGTGTGACCTTTGGGTTGGATGGAGACATGACTACACCATTCAGGGTCGATCTCGATTAGTTTACTGGCGTTCTTTAAAAGATGACACATTTTGGAGAAAGCTCAGAGCCATTGTAAGTGTTTGGAGATCAAGACAGAAATAGCCTGGGTCCTAAGGATGGGCTCACAGAAATATCCAGAACCTGAAAAGAAGAAATCTTCGGCCCCGGCAGATGCTATGCTAAGAGATGAACCCAGAGTAGCTACGTGAAGGCCCACAGACGCTTGAAGAGGAAGCCAGTGGCATCAGAAGTTGGAAGCAACGGAACCCGAAACAGGGACCAGCAGTCGCCAGCCACGTGCCTTCCCAGATCACCCTTCCTTGAGTCAAGGTTTCTTTCTTAGGGTGCCTTAGTTAGGACATATGAATGGCCTTAGAACTGTAACTTTTAACTTTTTAAATTCCCTTTATAAAAGCCACTCCATTTCTCGTATATTGTTTCCAGGAGCATTAGCAAACCAGTACAGCCTGGATATCAAACCCTTACCAAATATTTTCTCCCACTGCATTGCTGGTCTTTTATACTGTTTTGACAAAGTCCTTTGAAGCAAAGCAGTGTTCACTCTTGAGGAGTTCCTGTTTATCTATTTTTCCTTCATTGCTTCTGCTTTGGCTGTAAAGTCTGGAAGCTACCTCCTGTAACTAGGCCTTGAAGATGCTTGCCTGTATTTTCTTCCAGGAGCTTTATGGTCCTGGCTCTTATATTTACGTCTTTGATCTGCTTTGAGTTAATTTTTGCATAGGGTATAATTCAGGGGTCCTCTTTGATTTCTTTGGATATGGATATCCAGTTCTCCCAGCACCATTTAGTACTCAGTCCTGGGTCAGCGGATTTAGGGCTCTTGTCAAAAATCCAATGACCATAAATCTGAGGCTCTCGTTCTGAATTCTCAATTTGATTCCAGTAGATCAATATGTCTATCTTTGTGCCAGTACCATGCTGTTTGGACCACTGTGGGTTTATAATAAACTTTAAAGTCCGAAGACCTCCCACTTAATTCTTATCTCTTTTTATATTTTATCTTTTATATTTTGAAATTCTGATGTGTTATTCCTGAAATTTAGACTTTGAGACATCTGTTTCTTAAGATTGTGTCCATCTAGTGTTGTGAGAGCGCTTTCATTGAACGTCAGGAATGTACACCAAAAAAAAAAAGAAAAGCTCTCTCCCAGTGTTTGCAGATGGACCTGTGCAAGTGCCCTCCTTCAAGGGTTGTCCACACACCGAGTTTGGAGGATAGCTTGTGGCCAGAGTCTTGGGGCCCCTGGCTCGGTCACCATCTGGCTGCTCTCCCATCGCACTCCGTAGGGGAGCTCTTTGTGCCCTCTCCAGGTGCAGGGCAGGTTCCTGGAGACACAGGGCTGGCCAGAGTAGGAGCCGGGGTGGGAGGGGCCCGGCTAGGACAGCACGCGGTTCTGCTATCTAGCGTTGCCTTGTTCTTGTTTTGGCACCTGCCAGTTACTGCAAACCTTACCTGTTTCCAGAGCCCTCGTTCGCTTAAATTTGGTATGGCACTGGGCTAGACCTCTCTGCAGCATCTGATCCAGATAGGGCCCAGCTGCCTGGACAGAACATTCAACTTACCCTTTCTTCGTGTCCTTTAGAGACAGGCCTAATACTTAGTCTCAATTTCTCAGGTGGATTTTCAAGATGTGAACGTCAGAACTGTTGCAGAAAGAAAGAGAGACGAGAGGAAGCAAAAGCGCTTGGATGCCATCTACAGAGAGCGAGCCAAGCAGGCTGAGAGGGAGATGGAAGGCAAGTTGCTGGTTTGTATTGTCCACCCTTCCTTCCAGTCACAGCACCCTTGGACAGGACCTGGTGGGCTGGCAGGCTGCCCAGACTGCCCAGGTGTGGGGCTCCTCTCAGCCGCACACCCGGGCCTGCTCTCAGGACCTTTCCTGCCTGGGCCAGTATGGCGGAGGCACCCCTGGCAGTTGTGCTGGTGGATATAACACTTACTGGGGGGAGCTCTGCAGGGGGCGGGGAAGAATGGAGGTTGGGAGATGGCACTTGAGGGAAGTGAGACAACGATGACCATCAGAGAGGAGGACGTGGAGGGGAAGGAAGAGTCCATCCAGGCAGGGGTCTGAGCTTCCTGGCCCAGCAGGAGACCCCCAGAAGATTTGCCCCAGTCTTTGCTCTTGGTCACCAACCCCCCCCCAACTGAACCTAACTAAATGCTGCCATTTGCTTCATGGCAGCGGACTTTCCCAGGACAGGTTTGGGGAGGGGGGGGTATGGGCACAGGCTCAGCCCCCCAAGCTTTGAGCAGAGGACCCACACACGGTCCAGAGGAGCAGGGGGGCATCGTCATCTGTTCCCCGGGGAGGCCACTGCTCTGGTCAGGGTCGGGGGGCAGCAGCACGCCCCCACTTCTTATGGATGGGAGACCAGCCCACCTTGCTCCCACCTTTGCAGGGAGGGTCCCTGCCGCAGGCAGCCTCAGGGGCCACGGGTCCTGCTTCTGGGGTTCATGTCTGTTGACCTTCTTGTGGCAGAGCAGCACAGTGAGGGGCAGGGGCGCTTAGCGCATGTCCGTGGGGAGGGTCCTAAGGCCTGTATTTGGCAGGTACCTTCTCCCAAGCTGCGGGGCTCCCACACCCCAGGTGTAGGCTCTTGCCGGCACCCACATCCTGGCCGGGCCTCCCCAGGAGAAATCTAGGCACAGATGTCCCCCCAGTGTATGCAGCTGCACCCTGGGGCTTCTGAAGAGGCCCCTGCAGAGCGTGTGGGGTGACGCCAGCGTTGGCTGTCCTGGCCAGGAGACTTGGGCCTTGTTGCTCCTGCCTGCCCCCCAGGGCCTTCACGGGTGGTCTCAGCTTGGGCAGTGCTGCCGGGGGTGGCCCCACAGGCCCTCAGACAGTTGGGAAGCTTCCAGGATGCCTGGTGGTTGCAGAGACGGGGTTCAGGCTGGGTGTGTGGTAGGCCCAGCGGGTTGGAGGGGCATGGGTTCTGCCCCACATCTTGGGGGCGGGGGAGGGGCGTTTGGGCCAATAGCACAGAGTCCTCCAGCACCTTCTTGTCTCTTGGCAGAAATGTCTGGAGAGATCGGGTCCTGCCTGACGGAGGTGGACAGCTGCTTTCGGCTGCTGGTGCCGTGTGACTGGGCCGCAGCCCCCGGACTTCCTGCCCCAGGCACCCCCTGCGCTGAGGGCCCCCCAGATGGCGAGCAGCCCTGCTGCAGCACCCAGCTGCCTGTCGCTCCTCACTGCTGGAGGGCCAGGGAGGGGCTGGTGGAGGACGAGGGCCAGGGCGAGGCTCAGGGTGAGGACGAGGGCCCGGGCCAGGACGAGGGCCAGGACGAGGATGAGGATGAGGACGAGTATGAGGACGAGGATGAGGATGAGGACCCGGGCAAGGAGGCATTTGTCCGGAGCCACGGGCTAGGCTCACACAAGTATGCACTGGACCTGGAGCTGTCCTCAGGTGATGGCCCTCCCAGCCCCCTGGGAACCCCGGGGGCCAGTGTCAGGGGCCACCTAGCTCCCCTGCAGCCTCTGGGCTGTGCCCACCGTAAAGGGCCATGAAGTGGGTATGAGGGTGGGGACGCAAGGCCGGGGTGAGGGCCGGGGAGGAGGTGAGGGTGGGGGCATGGGGGGAGGGCGAGGCCAGGGTAGAGGCTAGGGTCAGGGGTGGGAGGTGATTGTGGGAATGAGGGGTGAAGGCGAGGAGGGACATGGGGGCCGGCCGCACAGTGTCCCCGGTGCCCTGGGGTCCCAGGGGTGACCACCTGGGTGGTTGCGCAGCTGGGGCAGGATGCATGTCTCCCCGAGCCTCGCTGGCATTGCCTTCCGGGCCCGGGCTCTGGTTAGCCTCGTTGCCGGGGCCAGAGCCCAGCCCCGTGGTGCTCAGCGGTCTCTCCAGGGTGGCAAGCTGGATGTCTTCTGGCATCACAGGGGAACCCGGGCTGATGGTGGGGCAGTTGTGGCCATCCCTGCTGGCCCCCTCTCCACGCCTTTGGGTGGTGGTGGCCTCCCTGGCAGCACTGGTCACCCAGTGTTAGCTGGGGGCATGTCCACGCTCCTGACCCACACGTGCTCCGTTCCAGATGACCTGAAAGTACAGGAGAGTGAAGACAATAGCGCTGTCATCCATGCTGCCCGCGACGCACTCAGGCTCATCCACAACAAGTTCCTTCCAGCCGCGAGCTCCTGGGTGCAGGTGGGGCAGCTTGGGGAACAAGGTGGGGGGCAGCTCGAGGAGCAAGGTCGGGGGACAGCTTGGGGAACTGGGGGAGATGCAGCTTGGGGAACAAGG
>PVIY010056576.1:0-13255 GCA_004026745.1 Myrmecophaga tridactyla
GGGGTGACTCTTAGGCCTAAATTTTAAGTAGACTTGACCTATCCTTTGTGGGGTTAAGTTTCATATGAACAAACCGCAAGACTGAGGGCTCAGCCTATAGCTTTGGTTGTCCACACTGAGAAAGCCATGTTTTAATCCCAATCAGTCTTATGGGAGCAACGATTTCTTCTTATCCCTATTCAGTACTAAGGTTGGAAACTTGATTAGGTCATCTCCACGGAGATGTGACTCAATCAATTGTGGGTGTGAAAATTGATTAGATGGCGACATGTCTCCACCCATTCTACGTGGTCTTGGTTAGTTTACTGGAATCCTATAAAAAAGGAGACATTCTGGAGAGAGTTTCTTTTTCTGAGAAAGAGGAGAAAGCCACAACCATGACAGAATGATGAGAGAACCAGAGTCCACTAGCCAGTGACTGTTGGAGATGAAGAAGGAGAAGGCCACCGGGGAGCTTCATGAAGCAAGAGGCCTGGAGAGGAAGCTAGCAGACATCGCCCTGTTCGCCATGTGCCTTTCCAGTGGAGAGAGAAACCCTGAACTTCATCGGCCTTCTTGAACCAAGGTATCTTTCCCTGGATGCCTTAGATCGGACATTTCTACAGACTTGCTTTTTGGACATTTCCATGGCCTTAGAACTGTAGACTAGCTTTTGAGGAGTGCTTGTTAGATGGTAAGGTGACTTGCACGCGCAAGGATGGGAAGGAGGTGGTACAGGCGCTCTGCTGTAAACCACAGGTGGGAAGGAGCAGGGGCGGGAGCTGGGGCAGGGGCACCAAAGGGTGATGCACCTGCAGCAGCAGGAAGCCAGGAAACAGGGACCCGTCGGCCGAGGGCCTCGAACACCAGGCCCGACAGCTGTGACCTGGGGAAAGGGAGGTCTCTGCTGGCAAGAGGATGAGAACACTGTTTGGAAGTTTGCTGTAAAAAGACTGCTCTGGCAGAAGTGTGCAGTGCAAACTGGGAGAGCTGAGAGGTGGGGAAGCAGTTAGAAAGCGATTTGCCTAAGCTGGGTAATAGCCGGGTAAAAGGCACGAGCCACTGAGGGCCCAGAACACACCACCAGAGCCCAGAAGGTGACTGGATGTGGGGGAGAGAGGAAGAGGAAGGCTCTGAAGCTGATTCTGGATCTAATGGTGCCATTAGCAGAAAGGAAAGCCAAGTGCACAAGCAGGCAGGGGAAAGATAATGACATCATGATTTGCTGTGGGGTTCAAAAGAGGAAATACGTGCAAAAGTGCTCTGACATTGATAAATTGCTATACATATATAAATTACTATATTCTGACATTTGGATAAGAGCATGATAACATTGTTAATGACAATCTAAGCAACAATATATGCTTTAGTGATTGATAGCTAGTAGGCAAATTCTGTTAGGAAGTGAACAGAATAATTAACCTGTCCAGAGTAGCAAATGCATAATCCAGAAATAGAATGCAGGTTCCTCACCTAATCTACTGTACATTTGTTTAATCCCTTTTAAGCAATATATGAGTACTGTTACTGGGCATGCTCTGTCTCTTTCCTTCTCTGTCTGTTAAGAGGGTGGGCTCTGAATTTGAATCCTGGCTTCGCTATTTACTATCTGGGTGAACCCAGGCAAGTTGCTTAGACTCACTCTACCTCAATTTCTTCAATGACAAAATAAGTATAGTAACAGTGCCCACCTCAAAGGATTGTGGTGAGGACTAAGCGGTGAGGACGAAACTCAATCACGACTTTCCTGTTTTCTCTACTTCCACCTTTGCCTGCTGACAGTCTCAACTCATTACAACAGCTACCGTGATCCTTTTAAACCCTAAGATTGATCACGTCATTCCTCTGCTCAATACTGCAATGTTCCCCCTTCCACTTAGTGACAGCGTTAGGCCTTAGTCTATGAGCCCCTATAGGATCTAGCCCCCATCCCATGACCCCTGTCATCACCTCCTCCTATATGCCCCCCTGCTCCTCCCACTGGCCTCTTCACCTTGTATGAACATGTCAGGCATAATCCTGCCACAGGGCCTTTGTGCTGGCTGTTACCCCCACATGGAAGGCACATCCCCTACAGACTCTGAAAGTTAACTCCCTTACCTCCAAGTTTTCAATCAAATGTTACCAAATCTTAGCACCCCTCCAGTCCCCCAGCCCTCTCCATCCCTTATCAGCTCTAATTTTTTCATAGCACGGATCACCTTCTAATGTATTATATAATCCAAGTATTTACTGTGCTTGCAGTGTATTGTCCAGCTCCTTCCCTCTGGAATATAAGCTCCACAAAGGCAGGGCTCTTTTTTTTTTTTTCATGGGCAGGCACCAGGAATTGAACCTGGGTCTCCAGGACAGCAGGTGAGAACTCTGCCTGCTGAGCCACCGTGGTCCACCCAAGGGAAGGGCTTTTATTATTATTTTTAAATGTTTTCTTCACTGGCATATCTCAGACATGTAGAACAGAAGCTATAAATAGTAAGTACAAAATAAATATCAGTGGAATTGGATATACATTAACTATTAATCTTCAAGGTAGTTTCTGAGGTTGTTAATCCAGAAAACATTTCCCCACAGGCATCTTCTCGCCAAGGGCAGTGGGGCTGGCTTCATGCCATATTGGCCCTGGACAGAGGCTCCCACATTGCACGCAGTCCTGCCATCCCTGCCGCTCGAGTGCTCTTTCCATCCCTCTTTGCCAATCTATGCCTTTTTGAAGGTTAGATTTTTCTCAGATACCAATAGCTTAGCTTTCTAGTTCAACTAAAATGCTTTCTAGGTTCCAGTGAAGTCCGTGTTGGGGGGACACAAGCTCCCTTCACTAGATTCTGATTCAGAACTGCCCAGAAAGAAATCCAGGAGCAATATGAACAGTAAGCTGTGAAATGACCCAAAACTTAAAAACTTAGCAGAATTTACATATATTGTTACCTCTACCTCAGTACTGACTAAAGAGGGTTGACAACTGGTGATTGTGAATAACAAAAATGCTTACTTTACCAAATGGATAAAGCGATCTTCCTATTTTGCTAATCAGTGCTTTGAGCACTTTTGTAATATGCTAAGAGATTTTCAGTTAAATAAATGAACCCTTAGATAAGAACAGAAATGTTAAGAAAGTATAATCGATTAAACTCCTGATTGTGTAACCGGTTCAAGAAAACTACACAGGGCGGCTGCCGTGGCTCAGCAGGCAGAGCTCCGACCTGCCGTGCTGGAGGTCTGGAGTTCGATCCCTGGTGCCTCCTGCCCATATGCAAATTAAAAAAAAAAAAAAAAGAAAGAAAACTACACAGACCCACTAGGGCAAGTAGCATTTGTGCATTAATTTAATGATTTAGCCTTACTACGTGCATCTTCATATATGATACTATGGCACTCCGTTTTCTTTGCCTCCTGTGATCAGGGTTCTGGGATGTCTCCTCCATGCAACAGACATACTGTGTTTCTAAGAAAGGCACAATATACGCCATAGGGGACAAGTTCTCAATTGCAGCATAATTGAATGCATAGTTTGTGATATTTTATAATGGAATTTTACTGTCTGAATAGCTACAAATGCCTGAAGCCATAATTCTGCAATAATTATCACGTCTTTGAGAACTTTCTGCACCATCAGTGAGAAAACAGAACTCAAAATAATCTTGAAAACCTGGTTTCTTCTGAGCCAATTTACTCTTTTCTAAACCTGCCTGCTGATAAAAGGTGACACAGATATTCTGGCATAACAAAAATATGCTTAGCCTTCTTGACTTACTTGCTTTCCTGCCAGAAATAAAAACTCTCAATTCCACATATCTAAACCTTTTTATCACATCTCAGAATCCACTTCATTGAAAACAAAGTATAACCTAGAAAAACAGTCCTCAATATACTGAATATGTTACTGATTTACCAAGTTGTTCTCAGTATTCTTTTCCTCTTCAAAATAAAGACACAGGAAGGAAGAAACTCATCTCACACCCAGGGGCAAACCACTGTCACAATGAGCTTATCTGGTGGGAAGATAAGTTACTAGGGTCTCCAGAAATCCCATTTAAAGTCCATCTTTATCAATTTTTGTATGGATTTTGGAAACCCTTTAACCCCCAAGTTGCTATGACATGTTATTTTCAACACAATCCATTTACCTGTCTTCTGTCTTCTTTCATTCAGTCTCTAACTGCTGTCTACAGTGCTATTGCAAGATGTCTGAAACTAAAGTGCTCAAATTTCTGACCACCACTTTATACAACCTATCCTCAAACTCGCCAAGTTTCCTCTTGCTCCCAGCTTTTGCACATCATTTCGCCCAGAACTGTCTTTCCTCCCCCATCTTACCCCCACCCCATTGCCCTTTCTCCTGAAAAACTCCTGCTAAAGCTTCAGGATTCAGTTTAGACACCATTTCTTCCAGGAAGCCTTCCTTGGTTCTCAAATCAGAGTTGGTTGTCCTTTTTGATCAGCCACCCCCCCACACACACATACATTGTACCGTGCCTACCAAACCCACAGCACTTACATGCTATACTGTAATTACCCTCTTGTTTGTCTGTTTCCCAACTAAAGTCTAATTCTGAAGACAGGGACCACCTCCATCTTGCTCACCACTGGATCTCCCGTATCTAACAAATTGCCTAGTAATGATAGATGCTTAAATATTTAATGAGGAACACATGATTAATTTGACAGTAAGTAAACTGTAAACCATTTTTATAACTGCCTTATAATAGGATCCTCAAGTTCCAAGTAAATTACTTAAGAGAATAACATCTAATGAAGTATTTTTAATCTGAGATAATTACAGAGTCAATCAATATATACCCACTCTTAATTTAAGCCACTTTTGTTCTATTAATTTAATGGAGTTGGCTAAATAGAAACTCCAATAAGTGCTTGTTAATTATACTAATTAACAAATGACTAAATTAAAACATATGAGCTATATAAAACCTAGTTAAAATCTGAAGTTACTATTTGCATTCAGTAAGCAGGTAGTTTCTCTGAGGGATAGTTTTAGCTGTCTCAGTTATTCATGGGGTTTCTCTGAAGAAATTTCAAGATACCTGATGCAGAGAGGGGAATGCTATATTTCTGGAGGTTTTTTTTTTAATCCTCCCCCGCCCCCCCACTTTTAGCAATGTATAACTAAGAAATACCACAGCCAGTGCAAAAGGGGATATTGTGTCCTACTACCCCATAAGAATCCACTGGTGGAACTCTCAGATGTATGAAGAAAGCCAACCAAGAGGCTATCCTTGAGAGTTCATCCTTATTATGCTCTATTTTATTTCAGAAAGATGTTTATTTTCCCAACATGTCATCATTGACCTTTATTTCAATTATCCTGTCACACATATTTCAGCTCCAAAGTTACCTCCTTAGATAAACCTTCCCTGAACTCCTTGACAAGGTCAAATCCTAAATACCTTTTCCCAGACCACTTTACATAAAAAAAAAATCAATTTATTGATCTATTGAATTCCTCTAGAACTCGAGAACTCAAGTGCTATGAAGACTGTGTTCACTACATATCCCCCGGGCCTGGTACAGAGCCTCACGAAGAGTAGGTACTAAACAAGACAGAGATCTGGAGGGCTAAATGATCATGAAGCCATTTTTCCCTAAAGTTATTTACTGAGTCCAGTAAATTATAACTTTCATTTTGATGGCTTTGTAAAGTGAGAGGAACAGAAATCGGCTCACACAAGGTGGGAAGTCTAACAAGACAGCCAGCCTCCTTACAATAAACTGGAACTCCAAAATTATCAGCAAAAAAAAAAAAAAAAAGTTATGCAGCAAAAATGAACTGGAAGTGACCCAGTCATTAGGAGGAATTTACGTCTGAGATTAACCTGGATATTCTAGAGCACGTCAAGCCATGCCTTTGATTTACTTAACCATTTTGGTGGTGCATTAGCACCTGACAGAAGCAAAAAACAAAAGCAAAAACAAAAACCTCCCCTATTATTTATGCAAAAACTTTTTCAATTATCATCATCAGTACATAGTTAAAGAAAATCAGGTACAGAAGAAAACATGACACAATTACTATGAACTAGCAGAAGCAAGAGACAAAATAAACCTGCAAAAACTACAGATTTAGGAGTATCAGACAGAGTACAATATGCTTCGAAATTTAAGAAATGCATTTCTACACTTCTTCATGATAGAAATTAGATTATATTTCTAACAAAAGGACAATGAAAGTATTTACGTTTCAAAACTTGTGGTAAAATGGTACAGCTGCTTTGGAAACTAGTTTGGCAGTTCTTCAAAAAAGTTAAACATAAGGGTTACCATAAGACCCAATATTTCCACTCCTAGGTATGTATGCCCAAGAGAACTGAAAACATGTTGACACAAATATTCATAGCAGCAGCATTCATAATGACCAATATGTGGAAACAACTCAAATGGCCATCAACTCATAAAAGGATAAACAAAATGTGGTATATACACACCATGAAATATTATTCAGCTATAAAAAAAGAATGAAGTACTGATGTATGCTATATTATGGATGAAACTCGAGAACATTATGCTAAGTAAAAGAAGTAGGACACAAAAACCCACATATTATATGATTCTATTCATAGTAAATGTCCAGAATAGGCAAATCTATGGAGACATAAAGTAGCTTAGTGTTTGTCAGGGACTTTGGGGGGGAGGGGAAAATGGGGAGTGACTGCTAAACAATATGGGATTTCTTTTTGGGGTGATGAAAATGTTCTGGAATTAGTGATTGCAATAGTCTTCTAATTGGCTTATCTGCTTCATCTCATGTCTCTGCCCTTCCTCCCCCTCCCAGCAGCCAGAGTGATCATTTAGAACACATTGTATTATGTCATTTTTATTCCAAATCCTTGCCCTAACTTTTATTTCATAGAATAAAAGCCAAACTTCCTAACAGTGCTCTTCAAAAATCTATTTCGTCTGGTACCACTCCCTACTCTTCTTTCTCTGGCATCAAATCTCTTACTACTTTCTCCTTTGTTCACCTCACCCCAGCCTCACCAGCCTTTTGCCATTCCTCAAGGAGGGCTGCCAGCCGTCTTTTTAGGACCTTTGTACTGACAGTTCACTCTATTTCTTAACCAGTTTGCACGATGAAAATCAATTGGTTTGTCTGGGGACAGGATGTAGGCATTAGTATATTTTAAACATTTCTCAAATTTCTTCAAAATAATCAGTGAAGAAGGATGTAGATGAAACGAGATTAGCCAAGAATTGGTAATTGTTGAAGCTGAGTGATGGGAACATGGAACCTATTACCCTATTCTCTCAAATGAAACAAAACAAAATAAGCTTCCCTAGTCATTCTAATGTGTGGCAGGGTTGAGAATCACCAGTCTATAATCTCCAAACTAGAGCTTTTGCCACTAAATAATAGAGATTTCTATTTGAAAGGCAGCCTTAATGAATTAAAAAGACATATAAGATGAAAAGTATTAAATTTATTTTCCAAAAAAGCAGAAGAAAAACTTTGCACTTGAATTCACTTTGCAATATACCTAACAATAAAAACACCAGTTCCATGTTCATCTTGTCTCAATTTAACTCCCAACCAAATGTACTATCTATAAGAAGGGAAAGAAAATCTCTAGCCCTCAGCTTGTAGAACTTGAAACTTGACAAGAGAACATGTGACACATTTACCCCAAACCCAATCCTCGTATGTTAAGACAAAGGCTTGTTACCAATGACGCTTCATGCAGTTGAAAAATAAAGCGCTTCTTAACTACCTACTTATTCAAAAGCTCTGGAATAGTTGTTTGCAGTTTGAGGTCTTACCACAATTTTCACTAATACTTAACCTATTTCAGGTAAAGCACAGAACATGGAAGAGTTAAATTCTCTTCAGTTTCAAATGAACTATTATTTAATTCTTTAAATATTACCCAAGGTGACACGTTTTCTATTTAAAAAAATAAATTACCCAAATGAATCTATTGGCTTGAAAACTTGACAAGGAAGAATTGAACCATCATCCATTTTTGCCATAATAATGAGAATCTATAAAGGGTTAATGTAAGTCTTTGTGTTCTATCAAAAATGGCTATTGGGATGATTAGATTTGATCGGAGTTACCTTCAGAAGACTGGGAAGCCTGCAAAGGTTTGCTCATGTGCTGAATATTCCCACTCATGCTCACCAGTATGGCTCCTGATTGTGTGGAGGTCTTAGATCGCCAGCCTCAGATCTTCACGCAGTCTAATGATGGCACTTTTCACTTCTCCTGAAAGAACTTTACTGGAACTGTTGAATTCAGGCTCCCCAGGCAGGCCTCTCATTGTTTGAAAACTAGAACAAGACATAGATGTGAAGTGGCTCACACTTTGGGTGGAAAATTCTACCCAATTATTGCTAGAAATATGATTTGTCTTATTTTTATCAGAATCCGAGCTATCTGGAAGAATTTCCAGTAGGTTGAGGTCGTCATTTTCCTCTTCATCAGAAGACACTGGGCCCCTAGGAGCAAAGGGGCGATGAACCTTGGCTGGGTTATCTTTATCTTTAAGGAGGCAGAAGACTGGTGATGGGATAAAGTCCAGCAGGAAGGTCCACCAAACCTGGGGGTAAGAGATGAACTAACTTCTCTGGAGACGCTGAATCAGGAGACGACACAGATAAGGCAGAAAAAGAGGATGTTCTCTCAGACACAGTTGAAACTAAAATATATAAATGACAGAGAAAGTTATGCAACCTACAAAAATGAGTAATAGCTAAAATAATTTTACACTGTAAAAAGCCTATATGGAAAGTCTCAACATAAATTAACTACTCAGAGTTTTAAATGTTAAATATTCACAAGAAGCCTATATAAACCCAAAACAAGAAATTGAATAAAGCTGTAGATGTATCATTAACAATACCATGGAAATACAACTAAAAGAGTTAACAATACTGATCTTGACTCCCAAACCCTGCCCAGCATATTTTTATACTAAACTTAAGAGAAAGTGCAGAAAAGAATAAAACTCTATTCTGACTGCCAGCATTTTTTCTATAGTTAACATTTTATTATACTTCATTTACCATATATCTTTTAATCTATCCTACCATTAATACATTTCAAAATAAGTTGCAGACATTAGTATACTTTATACTTTCAGCATGCATATCATTAATCAGAGTTCAGTATTTGCTTTCTGTCTTTTTTGCCATAAAATTTATATACAATGAAAGGCACTAATCTCAAGTATACCATTAATCATTTTTGACAAATATATGCACCTGTGTAACCTAGACCTGCCATCATGCCAGAAAGCTTTCTCATTACTTTCCCAGACAATCCTCGCATCCAGTCCTCCAAAGACAATCACTTTTTTTAATACTTTTCAACCAAAGATTAGTTTTACCTGATCATGAACTTCATATAAAGGGAATTATATAGCCTTTATTCTTTTGTGTAAGGTTGCTTTCACCTCAGCATGTTTTTGAGGTTCCTCCATACTGTGGAGTATATTAATAGTTCCTTTTTATTGATGAGTCGTATTCCATTGTATGCATATACCACAGTTTATTCTCCTGCTTATGGACTTTTCCTTTTTTTTTTGGCTATTATGAATAAATCTATGAATGTTCTTTTATAGATTATTTTTGAGCCACATTTTAATTAGTTTTGGATAAATATCTATGAATATCACAGGAAAGTATATGTCTAGTTTTTTAGAAACTGGATCATAAGGAGGCACATTTTCATAAGAAACTCTTTTCATTCATTTAATTACAAATTGTTTATTTAAAGTGCTTCTTGTATAGATAGCATATAGTTTTGTTTTGCTTTGGTATCCATTCAATTTCTGCTTTTCATATATTGTTCATTAATAGGTAACGTAATTATCGATATGATATAGTCTCATCATAAAACTATTTGCTTTCTTTTCTGTTTGCTCCCTCAGGCTTTTGATCTGCTGCTCCTCCTTTTTTTTTTTTGACTTATTTGGCATTTCTTTGAATTCTATTTTAACTGATCTAATGGTCTTTTAGCTATACCTCTTTGAATTATTTTTTGTGTGTATTTGCATTGGGGATTATAACAAATACATCCTTACCTTTCCACAGACTAATTAGGATAGATAGTTATTTATTACATTAACAAATAAAATTTAATATTGCACCACTTCAGATACCATTTGCTTCTTTTCCCTGTCCTGTATGTTTAAAATTTCATGCTGTAAACACCACAATGTTGTATTACAATTTTGTTTTAGTTATATGGATTTTAAAGAAATTTAGATGAAATTATAATGTTTTATACCCACCCGCACAATTACCATTGCAAATACTCTTCATTTCTGTCCTGTAGATCTGTTTACAACTGATTCTCTGTTCCTTCAATCTGTATAACTTTCTTTAGTGTTTATTGTTCTGCAGTCCTCTAATAATAGATTCTCTTAGTTTTCTTTTATCTGAAATTGTTTTAAGTTCTTCTTCACTCTTGAAAGATATTTTTGCAGGATCTAGAATTCTGAGTTGACATGTTTTTGCTTCCATTTTTGTTTCTGTTTTGAACTTTAAAGCTGTTTTTTGTTGTCATATAGCCTCCACTGTTTCTGATGGGTAATCTTTAGAAATTTGAATTGTTATTCTTTTGTATTAATGTGTTTTTCTCTGTTTCCTTTCAAGATATTTTTCTTTACTTGTTTATGTAACAGTTTGACTATGATATGTCTAGGTGTGGTTTTCTTGGAGTTCAGTGAGCTTCTTGAATCTGAATTTTTTTTTTTTTAAATCTTTCTGGATATATTTCACCACTGAAGAAATCCTCAATTTTTTTTCTGCCCAAATTCTCTTTCTTGGATTTGTGATAGAACTCTTGATATTTTGCTAAAGGCCCCTTAGAGTCTGGCTCCCCCTGCCCCCATACTTATCTTTTTCTCTCTGTTCTTCAGGTTGGATAATTTCAGTTGGTCTGTCTTCAAGTTCACTGACTTCTGTCATCTCTAATCTTCTATTCTGTCTTTCCAGTGAATTTTTTATTTCACATATTACCTTTTATAGTTTATAATATCCACTTACTTTTTATAGTTTCTATTTCTCTGTTGATTTCCTGTCTTTTCATTTATTATGAGTATATTTTACTTTCAATTCCTGGCTATTAACATCCTCGTCTGTTAATTCTAACATCTGGTTTATCCCAGGTTGGTGGCCATTGATCATCTTTTCTTTTGAGTATGGGACTTGTTTTCCTATTTCTTCATTCATTGAAGAAATGTGGATTCCATCATGATCATTGTTAATGATGCATTGTAGATACTCTTTATTCTGTTTCTCTGAAGAAAATAGATTTTTAAAAAAATTTAGGCATTAACTTGGCTGAACCAAAACTACAAACCTCGGCCTGCCTTGCAGGACATGGCAGTTAAAATCTCAGTTCACTTCTTTTAGACTTATGTGTTTAGAGACTGTCCTAGTCATGCATATTTTGAGAGGTCAGTCAGAAATTTAGGCATATTTATACACAGAATTTTGGGATGTCTTTTCAGGATTTCTTGATTTATTTTCTACCTGCTTTGGTTCTCTTATCATTGTCTTCTGGTTTTTAAAGCTGATATGACCTTGGGTTTTCTATCTGACTTTAATTCACCCTGCATAGTACCAATTGAGCCTTTTGTTCCTTTCTTTCAAGTGACAGTCTGCTTTTTATGGAGAGAGACAGTCACTTTCCATAGCTTCTTGAGAATTGTTTTAAGTTTCTGGTCCAGAGGTTACAGTTATTTGTAGGAGGATTGGTCTGATAGGATTTTTTTCTGCCCCTAGAAGTAGACCTCTGTTTCACTACATTTTTTGTTCCTTAGTTTTATCACTTCCTTCTATATGAATTTATTGTATTTCATTTTCTTTTAGTTTTAAATTTTCCTGAGTTCCATTATGGATTTTTCTCGGACTCATGGGCTGTTTAGGAAATACCTTTTCAAATTTCAAAACATACAATATTCTAAAGCCTTTGTTTTGGATGGTGATGTCTTAATTCAGTACATCATAATCCAAGAACATGGTCTGTGTGGTACACCCCCTCCCCATCTACTGAAACTTCTTTGTGGTTTAGTGTGTGTTTTATCACTTAGATACTGAATTCAGCTGGTAGTAACATTAACACAACTTATGGAAAGCTATTTCCTACTTTTTCTACCTAATTTTTATTTTCTAACTTTAAAGAAGTCCTGAGGTAGGCTATCTACTGCTAGTGTGGTTGCT
Organism: Myrmecophaga tridactyla; assembly: GCA_004026745.1. Taxonomy (NCBI): domain Eukaryota; kingdom Metazoa; phylum Chordata; class Mammalia; order Pilosa; family Myrmecophagidae; genus Myrmecophaga; species Myrmecophaga tridactyla. The sequence continues at coordinate 12,157 of PVIY010056576.1, forward strand.
CCAAGATAAGTAGGAGTTAGGCTCTGTTTTTCTGCTCTGTGTCATTCACACTAACTTCCATTCTTAATATCTTTCTTTGTCTAGGATGGGTATTGAAGTTCCGGGCATCATGTATGTGTTTTAACCAGGAATCCCGAAGAAGAAGGCGAGAGAGATTACAAAGGATACACATTAGTTCTCCATCATCCTTTAGTGCTTGTCTGCTACTGGCTAGGACTTAGTCACATGGCCACAACTAGTAATAGAAGCTGGAAAATGTAGATATATTTTTTTCACTTAAATATATTAGTGCTTGAAAGAGAAGGATATTTACTTACAGAAGGCTAGAATGGTTCCTAAATTAGCAGTTTTCATAGTGCTCAATGTTTTACAATTTATAATTTGTTTTTAGTTTTCTAATTGTTGGGCGAGGGTTCCATATAAGTCATTAGATTGAGTTTATTAATGTGTTATTAAAATCTTTTATATTCTTAATGATTATCTTTGTCTACTTAATTTCTTATTTACTGAGACAGTTGTTTAAACTCTTCCCATTAATTGCAGATTTATTAGTTTCTGCTTGTAATTCTGGCAATTTTTGCTTTTATACATTTAAGGTTATGCCATTATATAGTTTAAAATTTTTATATCTTAGCATTTTGTATTAAAAATTATGGTAATACTTCTAGGAAGACGGCTGAATAGAGTAGCTTGAGATTAGCCCTGCTCCATGGAAAAGGTAGAGAAGAGACAGGAGGGTGACTGAGGCAGTGATTGGGGAATGTGGCTGACCTGGGAGAGCCCTTTGCATTTCATAGGGCACCATGGTTGCAGAGGCTGAGGAACTGTGAAGCAGAAAGTTGGGGCCTGGAGCAGAGCCACGGAGCCTGCAGGAGTGCACGGATGGGAGCTGGGAACTAGGAAGTAAGCCAGTCTGCTTTCCTTGGGCACGCTACCCTCACCAGTGCAGCCCCCAGACTCGGCCCACACCCCACGCACCCGAACCTTGTCACTCACTCCATTCCCTGCACTCCAGGAGCCCCCAACCCACCAGCCCCCAGTGCACGTAGCCACCCCACATTCCGACCCCAAGTGCAGCCCAACCCACCTCTCCTGCACC
>PVIY010056577.1:0-13263 GCA_004026745.1 Myrmecophaga tridactyla
CCCCCCCGGCCTGATGAGCAGGTCTCTCGCCTCCATCCATCGGGGGAGCATCCCCGCGATGTCCTATGCCCCAGAAAAAAAAAATTTTTTTTTTTAAAAAGTACATCATAATGTAGAGATCATTCTGCAATTTGCTGTTTTCACTAAACATCCTAACATTATTTGCGATATTTATGTTGATACATATGCTTTAGTTCTTTCATTTTACTTTTTATTTATTTATTATTATTTTTTTGGCATGGGCAGGCACCGGGAATAGAACCCAAGTCTCCGGGATGGCAGGAGAGAATTCTGTCACTGAGCCACTGTGGTCCACCCTGTAGGCTGCCTTTTTCCTTTCTTGACAACGTCTTTGATGCAGAAAAGTATTCACTTTTGAGGAGATACCATTTTTCTATTTTTTCTTTCATTGCTCATGCTTTGGTTGTAAAGTTTAGGAAACCACCTCCTATCACAAGATCTTTAAGATATTTCCTTACATTTTCTTCTAAATGTTTTACGTTGTTAGCCCTTTAGTTCTTTCATTTTAATTGCTATATAGTAGTCTACAAATGAGTATGCCACAATTATTTTTGTTTCTTTAATCAGTTTCTTGGTTGATGTTTTAGTCTTTCCCTACCTTTACATGTCCCCTCGTGCACATATGTGAGTGTAGGTCCAGAGGTGGAAATATTAGGTCATGGGATATGTGAAATTTAAATTTCATTTGATATCATAAATTGTTTTCTAAAGTGGACTCAGTGTATGAGAGTCCCTATTCCCTATGAGATGTTAACAAATTTTTTGTCTTCAACCCAGTTATACATTCTATTTCAGTTAAGTAGATACCTTTTCCCTATCTTCCCCATTTCTCTACTCAGAATCCAGTACATTCATGGAACATCTTACTTCTCCATGTACTTTTTTCCTAAAAGAAATTTGTCTCATAGTCCTATGTACAACTCCACTTATAAATTATTCCCTACCTTTCTTAACCCATCAAAAGTTTCCCAGGCCGTGTGACAGTCGCTCAATGATAGATTTCTCTCCATGCCGGAGACCTGGGTTCAATTCCAGTGCCTACCCATGTTAAAAAAAAAAAAAGAAAAGTAAATTCCCCTCTCTTTCACTGTCCTCTTAAAATTATTTTATGTATTTGTTGATAACTGTCATTTTTAACTTTTATATTTAAAAATCATATATAAATTAATGCATACAGGTCAAGGTAGTTTTCTCTTTCTCTTCCCCTTTGCCAAACCCTTCTTAAATACATCCAACATTCTTATTGTGGCCATGCAGCTGTATCACTTTTTGCAGTTAGTAAATTTTTGTTGGAAAGCAGTACCTGTTTAAAGGTCACAGGCATTTAGCATTATATAGTATTGACATTTATATTCTTGTTCAAGTAACTGATAACTGATTGTGAGAATGTGAGTTTCCACTACTTCTAAATGTGGCATAAAATTTTCCTTACCTTTCTCTTTAGAGGTCTTGACCAGTTGATTGTGTCAATTTATAACCTTAGGGAGAAGCTGTTGTTTGATGGTTGTAGGCATTTTATTTCCTTTACCTTTGCCTACCTTTTGTCTCTAAAGAAAGAAACAGCATTTTATCCATCTAGTTGAAATGGCATTTGATAACTAAGTAGTCATAAAGCAAGAACAGTACATTGTGCCCTCTGTAGCTGCTGACTTAGCCAGTGCCTTATTCAGTCAGTAAATGTTTTTTTTTTATTTTCAGTTTAAGGAATTCATGATTAAAACACAGAGTCACCTTACCAAGAGTACATATTCCATACCAAAGAATTTGGGTACTTAGTGAATGCTGCCATCTTGTGAGAAAAGAAGTTAAAGTTGAGAAAAATTATGTTGAAATATTGTTTATTGTCCTTTCGTTCTGGTGGTACTGAAAAATAAAATCTGGTATACTGAAAAATAAAATCCAGTCATTTGATTCAGTGGCAGAACACTTTGGTCAGATTTAAATGACAAAGTGTCAATTTAAAAAACAGCTGTGACATTTGTTTATGACATCTCCGTTTTCATTATCCATTAGTCAAATATTGTAAAATTGGGAATTAAAACTAATGTGAGCATATATCAGGTTCAAAATGATTCTATTTCAAAGTAGTTTTTGAAATGTGTTGTATATTTCAAACAACTGCTGTATAGTTGTATATTTCTTGGTACTTAGATCTTATTTAAGTTCTTCTACCTTAGAATTATAGTATTCTGTTTATTGACAATAGAACTGTCAACGGAAAGTAGAAGAGCTGTATAATGCTTTTTAGATTTGTTTACTTTCTTTGGAGTATTCACTTATACCAAATAAATATAAAATAGCTTAAAAAAAAAAGATGACATAAAGAGAATTTTGACATTGATTTTTCAACTGTCATTAAGAATAGTCTACCCTTTCTATAGACATTTGTTTTTACAGGCAATATGGATTTCTTTGAAAATCTTTAAGGGCTTATTATACCCTTTTGTTCCTTTGTACTTTTAAGAATCTAGTGTATGATTATTGTTCAAAATTAGTCTTTTCTTCATTCCATTGGGTTGCAGTTTTGGAAGAAAACTCAACAAATCATAGTTCTTGAAAGTCAGGAGCTCCTGGTTGTGATCTTGGACAAACCCTTTTTTTCCCTATCTATAAGAAGAAAATAACATCTCCCTTAGAATGAGAATGCTGACCACATTCTAGGTTCTCATTAGTTATTAGTTCTCTGTCTTTGCTCTCCCTTCTTCTTTCATGTGGGAGTACATGGGCTGGGAATCAAACCCTGGTCTCCCACGTGGTAGGGGAGAGAGTTCTACCACTGAACTATGTCTGCACTTTCTCCCCTCTGCTTTTGCTGCGTTTACTAGACAGTGACTGATTCAGGCTCACATACCTAACAATGTCAGAATTACTCGTAACTCAGTGTTCTGAGTCTTTCCAGGAGAAGAAAACAATAAAATCACTGACAGTAATATTTTAATTTTTGAATTACTGTGGAGTGTTCCATTTTCCTTGAACATTTTGTTAAAATGTTTTCTTTTGTTTTACTTTTAGGCCTCTGAAAGGTATGATATATTTGATCCAAGACAATCTATTTCTGTCCAGAAATCTACAGTGGTGACAAGGACATGGGACTCCTTCTGCCAGATACCAGATGGTTCAATACAATTGACATCCTGGCTGACAACAGTGAAAAGGAACCTTGGAATATTTTATTTGATTTTTGTGGTACTCCACAATCCCAAATCCATAGAACACATCAGGTAATACTCTCCTGTTGCTTCAGAAAATCACATCGCTTTTCCTTTCAAAATGTTACCGTAAAAAGCAAGAAGAGGGGGTGCAAGGGTAGTTCAGTGATAGAATTCTCACCTGCCATGCAGGAGGCCGGGCTTGGATTCCCAGCACATGCACTTCCCAGAAACAAACAAGCAAACAAACACAAAAATTCAACAAATGGTGCTGCAATAAGGGAATACTCACATGGGGGAAGACTGAAATGTGACCCCCACTGTAGAGCATACAAAGAAAAAAAAAAGCCAGATGCCAGAGTATTTTAAATAAGCCCCCTTTTCCCTTTATAACCTTAATTGTTTTCAGAATGAACCAATTAACTTTGATGTGGAATATAATTAAGGAAGACATGGTTTTTAGCCAGTTTAGCCTACATCTGACTTTAGAGTTTGTTTCTCTTTGGCTGTTTCTTTTGTTATTTGTTTGTTTTTCATTTTTAAACAATTTTATTCACACATCATAGTTTCTAACCTAAGTAAATAGACGTGCCTTCGCCACCATAATCTATATGAAGACATTTCCTTTTCTTCTGCATAGACATCATACCCCTTGCCCTTGCCTCATGCTTGTTGACCTTTAGTTTTTGGCTAATGCTGTTGTTACATTCAGTGAAAGTATATTATTACAATGTTACTGTTGACTGTAGACCCTAGCTTGCATTGATTATACGTTTTTCCTGTATACCATTCATTTTCACCCCCTTGCAGTGTTAAATCTTAAATGTACAGATAGCTGTTTCTTTTTTAATTTTTAAATTTTGTTTTGTTTTGTTTTGTTTTTTTACATGGGCAGGCACCGGGAATCGAACCCGGGTCCTCTGGCATGGCAGGCAAGTGTTCTTGCCTGCTGAGCCACCGTGGCCTGCCCTTCAATTTGTATTCAAAAAATAAATATATTTTTATGGATTCCTGAAATTGCTTAGGTATTTAATTGCAAAACATTCTTTCAGGAAAAGAATTCTTGGATTTTCCAGATTGATATTGAAAAGACAAGTTCTGTTGGTTTTCGTCAACCCTCCCCCTCAGATACTATCATGAAAATTTTCAGAGATACTGAAAACTCGAAAGAATTTTATAGTGACACCAGTATAGCTACCTCTAGATTCTGACGTGAACATTTTACCATACTTGTTTCATCTTATAATAGTCCGTCTCTCTGTACACATACACATATTTCAAAATAAGTTGTTGACATCAGGTTCTAATGTTTTTGACATATTTCTTCTAAGGTGACAACTATCTTTAGGCCTAATTTCTTATACATTCCTGACTAATACAGATACCCAGTGTAAAATCTCTAGTATTCTTCTTAAATACTCTAATACATGAAATATACTGGCATCTTATATATTTGATGTCCTATGGATTCCATATCCTACATCCTCAGGTTAATGTATGTTATTAAACATCAACTCACATAAATCAGGAGAGTTTTCAATACTTGATTCATATTACTGAATAGAATTGTTAACCCAAATTCACAAGTGTGTTTTGTATAGGACATTGCAATTCATTATTTTTTTTAATTCTTCCCTTTCAGATTGGAGGGTGATTTAAGGAACTTGGGATTTTAGGAGTCCAAATGAAAGCTATTATCAGAAAATATTTTTCCTACAGAATGATATTCACAATATCCCTTTAGGGAATACAAAATGTGTATCATCTAAATGAACATGTATAACTCTATTTCAGTTTGCTAAAGTTGTGGAAATGCATTACAGTAGGAATAGATTGGCGTTTATTAAGTTACAAATTTGCAGTCGTAAGGCAGTGAAAATGTCCAAATTAAGCATCCAAAGAAAGATACCTTGACTCCGAAGAAAGGCCGATGGCGTCAGGGATTTCTCTGTCACCTGGGAAGGCACACGGCAACATCTGCTGTCCTTCTCTCCCAGCTTCTGGTTTTAAATGGTTCTCTCACCTTCGGTGGCTTTCTCTCTAAGCCTCTTTGGGTCCTCACTTAGCTTTTCCATAGCAAACTCTAGGTTTCATCTCTTAGCTTAGCATCTCCAAACATCTGTGACTTGGTTTCATCTCTCAGCCTCTGTGTCACTCTCCAGGCCTCCAATAAAAGGATTTAATCTCCACCACATCTCTGTGGAAACAACCTAATCAAAATCCTACCTAACAACAGGTCTGCCCCCCACAAGATTGCATTAGAACACGGCTTTTCTTGGGTACATAACAACTTCAAGCCAGCACACTATCCATCCATTACCTTCCGTCTTTATCTGGCTCATTTCTTAATGTTTCTTAAGAATTTGAGCAAGTTACATGTGTGCATCACATCAACTCATGCCTTTGTTATAGCTTTTACCTCACTGTATCATTTGAACATGTCTACTACTAAACTGTGTACTCCTTGAAAGCAAGAATTTTGCTTCTCTTTATGTATATTCAGCATTATTCCTTAAACATGGAAAGTGCTCAATATTGTGCAGTGAATGAGTGGAAGAAATATTTGAAAATACATTAATTTTTTTTTCCTCTTTCTTCTAAGGCTTCGAGTTCCCTGTAGAATTCTAAAGTAACCATTGCTAATGAGGATGTCTGATACTGTTATTGTACAAGATGAAACTGAAACAATGAAGGATTTGGAGGCAGAAGTGAAAGATACAACTAGAGTTGAAAATCTTATCAAATCAGAAAACTATGGGAAGATTTTGGCAGAGAAGAATGAACGTTGTATTGACAACAACATTGATTTGCAGGTAAACAGGATTTTTCCCTGGCTAAAAGTACTACATGTTCAATATGTAGTTATACTTATTTTCACATAAAAGTTACGTTTCAGAATTCTGAAAGGGTCTTTTGAGCCCTCTGGAGTTGGCTGTTAAGTCTAGCTCTTAGATTTGCTTGTATCATATAATTTTTAAATTGTATTTGGTCAGTACGTTTTCTGTGGCTTTCTACTTTTTCATCCCATTCTGTCCCTACCTACCACTTCCATGAGACTTCAGAATTTAACCTAAGAGGAGAGAAATAGAGAGATTGAAGGTGCAGGAATTGTTGGGAAAAAAAAATCCTCCGAGAGAGCAGTTTATCAGCCATGACTGAGAAAATTTTAGAGGTTGATGTAAAGAGCAGCTGCCACTTAAACAGTGTTTGATGTGTGTGCATATATGATGACTTAAAACTAACCACAGAAAAAGGAATTTAGTTACAGACATAGATGGACATTGATTAGTCAGGTTACAGATTTAAGATATAAAAATGGTTTTAAGTTGCACTTCTAGTGTTCATTTCTTTTTAAGAGTATTCCTGTTTGTATTGCTGTATAACAAATTACCCCGAACAAAGGGCTAACAATTTTAAAGTAACATTTTTTTATGTACCTCATGGTTTTTGTGGGTTAGGGCATGGGGCAGAGTTTAGCTGAGTGAATCTTTTATTCCACAAGGCATCAGAAGAGGTCCCTTGGCATTATTTGGCTGGGAAATGGGCTGATTTGCAGAGTCTAAGACTGCCTCACTCATATGTCTAGCACTTTAGCAGAATGGTTGGGATGCTGGGCCCAACTGAAACTAGGAGCTCCAACCCATGGTCCCTCCATCATGACTGGCCAGGGTCAGACTTTTTATATGGCAGCATAGAACTTCCAAAGAGAGTGTTCCAAGAGAGACAAGAAAAGCTGCAAATCTTCCTACTACCCACCCTCAGAAATCCCAGAACCTTACTTCCTTCTACTGTCTTGTGATCACGCAAGTCAATACGACCAGCCAATATTCAAGCAAAGGGGAATCAGGGCCCACCTTATAGTAAGAAAGAATTTGTAGCCATCTTTAACCTACCACAAACAGTTATCCCAAAATACTAACGTTAATGTTTTAGTTTAGCCTTATGAATAAAGACTTCTGTCCTTTATAGATTCTAAAAACCTTGAGAGCTACATGCCAAACAATTTATCTTCATTTATTTACTTTCTTTTGTATTTATTTATTTATTTTGGATCAGTGAAGAAGGCTCTTTTAAAGGTTATCTCTTTCCTTCATTCCATCAAAAATTTTTTACTCCCTTTCATGCTCCAGATACTCTGTTAGAAAATGACAGCAATTTCTGCAGTTTCTGGGGCTTTGGCGCCACTGTTTAAGCAGTCACATGGTAATTATCTAAGCACTTGAGGGGAATAACATACTTGGCTTTTTCCTAGTCATTTTTAGTAACAGCACTTTTTTAAACAACAAATACTGTTATGCCTGTAATCACTCACACTCAGTGAGGGCATTGTGCCAATCTCCTGATTCAAACAGAAAAATTTCTCAGATTCTATGGCATTCATGGTTGAAATAATAAAAATTTCATTTTGATCTTTTTGCAACACCTAGTGTTTTATCTCCCATGTCATGCTTATCAACGAGCGTCTGGCTTGGGTTATTGCAATTCTGATCACATCTGTTGTGTTGCCCATCAGAAATGCCTTTCTTAAGCAGAAAGACATTCTGATCTCAGACCAACATCACACCATGGCCCAGTAGTTTGTACCAGAGGATATTCAGGCATTCTGCAAACGTTTATCAAAAGCCTACTCCTTACCAAGGAAATACTGTAGTAGGCGAAAATGGGCATGTGCTCTGGCCTTGTAGTCCTTATAGCATGGTGAATATAAAGATTGGGAGGAGGGGAAAAAAAAGAATATAAGAATTAATTTAATTTTAGACCACTGAATGCTATATTCATTTGGTTGATGTTTATTAAGAATTTACTATATGTAAGAACATTTACTCTGCTTGTTGTGTTTTGGTGCAAAATGGCTCCATCTGAAGTTCCTGGCAAGGAGCTTAAAGTTAAAATAATTTATAAAGAAGAGATTTAAGTAAAGAAAATTAGGACTGAAGATAGATAAAACTAGAAAATAATTTTTTCCAATGTTTTCATTTAATATAATGTAAAAGAAAGTCAACTGCAGCATGGGCAGGGAATAGAGTATCTTGTTAATATGAAGTTACCTTTTAATGTAATATGGAATTAACTATTATGAAATGCCTATTTTCTAGCATACTGTAGACATTTGGCTTTCCAATTTCATCTCGCAACAAAGTATTGCCTAAAGGCTGTCTTTTAAATATAAACTGTAATTTTTACTCATAAATTTGGATGTGGTGCCAATTAATATAGGTTTCCTACTGAGAATTTTTTATAAACCAACTATTAGCATTACTCTAATAGAATAATAAGGTATTCTCCACTTTCTTCTCTTTCATTCTGAAAATAAATGGCCATGAATATAACTTATGTCTTTTATCTTGCTATAGCATAGTAACATTTAAAGTAACTTGGGGAAAAGGAAATATTTACCTTCCAAAAGAAGCAGGCATTTCATCTATTGCCAAACCTTATTTTCCTTATTATCCCTTGAATATTTTATTTAGAAAAAGTACATTTTATATGAAGAGATGTCATACCTTCTTTTAATATAGTGATCGTTTTCCACTGTCTTTTCTTAAGGATGTATTTTCATAAAAAATAATTTCATCAAACTAAAGAGAGGCCAGCAGACATTGGATTTTACCTTCTTTGGTCCCAATCAGAGATTAATTCATAGGGTCCCTTCACAATTTCTTTTATAAGTAATTCTGTTTTTGTAGCTCTTTTTATTCTTTAACAAGCTAGTTGTGTTTTCTATTCAAGGTTTTATTTTGGTCCATAATCTCTTATGTAAGTTTTAGAGTTACTTTCTTGAAAATCGAACTTTTACCTAAAGTGCTTTAGACCTAATTCTAAATTGATCTGTTTGTAGTAAACTGAATGCCAAGAAGTTAACTTTCCCACATAAATGCCATTGAGCTGTTTTGAATTGTTCATTATGATCCAGAATATTAACTATGCAAAGGGTTTTTATTTAGTAACTTTTCTACTACCATACAGTGTTTCTATTGAGAATTTTGAGGAAATTTTTAAATTTTCTATGATTATGAAGTATTTGAAATATTGGGGAAGTGGAGTATCAGGTTTCTAAATCCAGAAAAGAAATATTTTTTGTTTAACTACTACTATCCCTTTCTTTAACATTCTAAAAGAAATATATATGTTTCATTTGGTTTCCTGTATATAATTAATTTATGTAGTCTCCATTGTTAGATTTTTGTCAAAGATAGGCTTTTCAGATCAAACTTAAGATAAATTATTTGTGTTGTTTTTTTTTGCAGACATTTATTTGAATTATAAAATAAAGAATGCTGTGTCCTGTTTATGAATTAAAGGTTTAAACTTACCTTTCCCATTATTTTACAATTGTTTGTTTTTATTTGACAAATGCTTCACCCTAGGATCTTCCTCTGTATACATGTATATATCCATATAACGAAAATACACATCACAGCAGTTCAAACATTGCCCTCTCCCTGCAAACTATTTATTGAATGATAAGGATGGACTTTGTTAACTACTAAGTTAACAGTAAGTTAAGAGCATGAACAGCTTTTGACATACACAAGTGAATTTTTCTACACAAGGAACATTTGAAATAGGTGTTTGTTTAGGATACTCTGTTTCTGTAGACAGCTCTTAGATAATTAAAATGAGAATCTTCTATTCCCCAAGTTAGTTCCAGTGCATCAATTTAAAAAAAAGGAAGCTATAGGTCAAGAAATCAGTGATAATCCAATAAAGTTATCAGTGAAAGGGTACAAGCTCACTTCTTCATCAGCAAGGGCACTGAGCAACAAAATTTCTTAATTGGTAAAACATGCAAAGAAGTTTCTTTTGAGAGGATTAAATAAGAGTCTCTATAAAATCCTGCTAATCATAACCTCAATTATTTTCCTATTTGTGAATACAAAGATGATAAGAATGCTTGTAATATATCTGACCATAGTTAAAGTCTAACAAATGCTAGATGTTGTTAGGAATAATATTATCATTATAATCATCACATAGTTGTTACTAATTACACAACTATTTAGCTTCTCAGATTTATCCCTATTTTATCATGCAAAATATATTTTGGCTGGTAATGAAATAAAATTAAAACTATTTCTTAACATATGTTGACAAAAATTTCAAAGTAATATTTTTGTTTCTTTATATTAAACTCCGTATCTGTATACTATGCTCTCATTGTCTTTCATTAGTATTTAATGAGTTTGATTTTTTTTTAACTTGTAATTTGCTTGCTTTCATGCACTTACTAAAATTATTTCTAGAATTTGGTACTCTTTCTTTTTAACTGGGATCTTATATAAAGATGTTCATTTACCTCTTATAGTTGTAGAAGTGGATGTACGTACCATTTGTACTTGCTCCAGTAATTTTCATATATACCAACAGTAGGATGTTGAGATCCTCTGTTTTCATCTATTATAAGGGTAGAGCTGCAAACCAGAGAATCTGTGACTTTCTCTTGAGACTCTCCCTTAGATTCTAAGTCTCAGGCCTTCAGACTTTTGGTGTTGTGCTGCATAGCTGAAACTGTTAAACGGTATATTCAGATTACTGATTGGAGTTGATTTGTCAGTCAGTTGATTTTAAATAAATGCAGCTATTCTGACTCAGAAAACCTTGTTTGCTTTTGTGCCAGTGAAAATTACTGCCTGGCATGTTTGTTTGTTTGTTTGTTTGTTTGTTTGTTTGTTTGTTTCAACTCTCATGACCATTGTATTTTCAAAATAATAAAGAGTGCAAAATATTTTAAGACACCTGCAATAATTGCAATTTCTATTGACAACAAAGTCACAGGTACTGCTAATACTACAATGATCTGTTTTCTGCATTTATAATAGAAAGAAAAGTAAATTTCAGTTAAGGTTAGTGAAAATAAATATATAATGTTTTTCCACCTAAGTTCTTTTTTTAAATTTTTATTAATAAAACCAATCAACATACAATATGAACATTCTTTTTTTATCACACAGTTGTATATTCATCATCATGATCATTTCTTAGAACATATGCATCAATTCAGATAAAGAAATAAGAAGAAACAGAAAAAAATTCATACATACTCTACCCCTTACCCCTCCCTTTCCTTGATCACTAGCATTTCAGTCTACTAAATTTATTTTAACATTTGTTCCCCCTATTATTTATTTATTTTTAATCCATATGTTTTACTCATCTATCCATAAGGTAAATAAAAGAAGCATCAGACACAAGGTTTTCACAATCTGGCATGCTTTTTATTTATTTTCTTTGGGGTTTTTGCTGTTGTTTTTATATTTTTATTCTAGTAACATATATACAAACTGAAATTTCCCCCATTGACCGCATTCAAATGATGATCACATTCAATAATGTTAATTACATGTATAATGTTATGCCTCTACCACCACCATCCATTACCCAAAAGTTTTCCATCACCCCAAACAGAAACTCTGTACCAGTTAAGCATTAACTCTACATTCTCTATCTTCATCCCAGCCCCTGGTAAACTGTATTCTAGTTTTTTACTATAGATTTGCGTATTCTAATTATTTCATAACAGTGAGTTCATAAAATATTTGGACTTTTGTGTCTGCCATATTTCACTCAACATGATATCCTCAAGGTTCATCCATGTTGTTGCATATACCAGAACTTCATTCCTTTTTATGGCTGAATAATATTCCAGTGTATGCGTATACCACATTTTATATATCCATTAATTGGTTGATGGACAGTTAGGTTGCTTCTAAACTTTTAGCAGTTGTAAAGAATACTGTTATGAACAAAGTGTACAAATATCTGTTAGAGTTCTGCTTTCAATTCTTTTGGGTATATACATGGAAATAGAATTGCCAGGTTATAAATAACCATATGTTCAACTTCCTAAGGAACTACTAGACTGTCTTCCACAGTGGCCGCACCATTTTGCATTCCCACCAACAATGAAAAGGTGTTCCTTTTTCTTCACATCCTCCCCAATGTTAGTTATTTTCTGTTTTTTAATAGTAGCCATTTTAGTGAGTGTGAAATGGTATCTCATTGTGATTTTGATTTGCATTTCTCTAATGGCTGTGTTGAGAACTTTTTCATGTGCTTACTGGCCATTTGTTTATTCAGGTCGTTTGCCCATTTTTTTATTGGGTTGTTTGTCTTTTTTGTTGTTGAGTTGTAGGACTTATTTATATATTCTAGATATTAAACCCTCTGTAGTTTCCATATCTTCTGTCATTCTATAGGTTGTCTTACTTTCATGATAAAATTCTTTGATGCACTAAAGACTTTAATTTTGCTGATGTCCCGTTTATCTATTTTTTTATTTTGTTACCCATGCTTTGTTGTGAAGTCTAAGAAACCATAGCCTAACATGAGGTCCTAAAAATGCTTCCCTATGTTTTGTTCACTAAAGTTTTATAGCTTCAGTCCTTATATTTAGGTCTTTGATGCATTTTGAGTTAATTTTTGTATATGGTATGAGGTAGGGGGTCCACATTCCTTTTTCATTTGGAGAGTTCAGTTTTCCCATCACCTTTTGTTGAAGAGACTGTTCTTTCCCCATTAAGTGGATTTGGTACCCTGTCAAAAATCAGTTTGTTAAAGGTATGAGGATTTATTTCTAAACTCTTAATTTGATTCCATTGGTTTATATATCTCTCCCTATACTGGTACCATACTGCTTTAGTTACTGTAACGTTGTAATAATTTTTAAAATCAGAAAATGTGGGTCTTTCATCTTCTTTTTCAAAATTGCTTTGGCTATTCAGGCCCCTTACTCTTCAATATAAATTTCATAACTAGTTTTTGCATTTCTGCAAATAAATCTGTTGGAGTATTGAAAGGAAATTCATTAAATCTACAAATTGTTTTCGGTAGAATTGACATCTTAACAATATTTTAGTCTTCCAATTAATTTTTACTGCTCTTGACCTTTCAGTAGAAACTTAACAACTTTTAATTCATTATCTCCTCCCACATAATTACCATTAGCCCTATTACCTAGAAAAGTACTTGAGAATTAAGAAGCTCCTTCAAAAGGTGCAGTAAAAGCCTTAGTTGAAAGGCTCCCACCATTATAATTTATTCTGTCGACAATAATTATAAATTGCAAATGAAAAATGGTCCTATTTTTTGAAAT
>PVIY010056578.1:0-13253 GCA_004026745.1 Myrmecophaga tridactyla
AAAGGTACCACATCATCTGATGCTGGTGGGATCTGAAGGCAGACAAGCACCACATACTGGGCAGGATAAGAAAAACAGAGCCCAGAGACTTTACAGGAAGTCTTTCAACCTGCTGGGTATCACCCTAGGGAAAACCATCACAGGTGACTCTTTCCTCCTGATAGGAGGCCAGTTTGGACTGGGAATATCTGACTGGAGTCTATAATACCTACATAGACCCTCATAAGAGTCGGGGGGGGGGGGAAGGCACCATACAAGCAGGGCAAGAAACAAGAAAACAAGAACTGAAAAAATTCTCCTCTGTTAAACAAAACTTAAGCAAGAGGTCCAGATAAAGCTAAACTGAATGTCAAAGAACAGACAGATAACAAATTCATCCAGCAAGAAAACCCTAGGTAAAAGAAGTGAAAGCAATCTCCAGAATAAACTAATTAAGGTAATTAAATGTCTGGAGGCCATCAAAAATAACACATCACACTAGGAAAATTGAAGATATGGCCCAGTCAAAGGAACAAACCAACAACTCAAATGAGATAAAGGAGCTGAAACAATAATTCAGAATATACAAACAGACATGGAAAACCTCATCAAAAACCAAATCAATGAATTGAAGGAGGATATAAAGAAGGCAAGGAATGAACAAAAAGAAGAAATTGAAAGTCTGAAAAAACAAATCACAGAACTTATGGGAATGAAAGGCACAGTAGAAGAACAATGGAAACCTACAATGGTAGATTTCGAGAGACAGAACATAGGATTAGTGAAATGGAGGATGGAACATCTGAAATCTAGCAAGAAAAAGAATATATAGGGAAAAAATGGAAAAATATCAGCAGGGCCTCAGGGAACTGAAAGACAATATGAAGCATATGAATATACGTGTTGTGGGTGTCCCAGAAGGAGAAGAGAAGGGAAAAGGAGGAGGAAAAACTAATGGAGGAAATAATCACTGAAAATTTCCCAACTCTTATGAAAGACTTAAAATTACAGATCCAAGAAGTGCAGCATACCCCAAAGAGAACAGATCCAAATAGACGTACTCCAAGACATTTACTAATCAGAATGTCAGAGGTCAAAGAGAAACAGAGAATCTTGAAAGCAGCAGGAGAAAAGCAAACCATCATGTACAAGGGAAGCCCAATAAGACTATGCATAGATTTCTCAGCAGAAACCATGGAGGTGAGAAGACAGTGGGATGATATATTTAAATTATTAAAAGAGAAAAACTGCCAACCAAGAATTCTATATCCAGCAAAATTGTCCTTCAAAAATGAGGGAGAAATTAAAACATTTTCAGACAAAAAAATCACTGAGAGAATTCATGACCAAGAGACCAGCTCTGCAAGAAATACTAAAGGGAGCACTAGAGACAGATATGAAAAGACAAATGAGAGAGGTGTGGAGAAGAGTGTAGAAAGGAAGACTATGAGTAAAGGTAAAAAGAAGGAAAATTAGATATGACATATAAAATCCAGAAGTCAAAATAGTAGAAGAAAGTACTACCCATGCAGTAATAACACTAAAGTTTAATGATTAAACTTCCCAATCAAAAGACATAGACTGGCAGAATGGATTAAAAAACAGGACCCACCTATATGCTGTCTCTACTCAAGGCACATGAGAGCAAGGACACAAACGGAAATTTGCACACCAATGTTTATAGCAGCATTATTTACAATTACCAAGAGATGGAAACAGCCAAAATGTCCATCAACAGACAGATGGCTAAACAAACTGTGGCATATAAATATGATGGAATATTATGCAGCTGTAAGACAGAATAAAGTTATGAAGTATGGAACAACATGCATGGACCTTAAGGACATTGTGCTGAGTGTGATTAGCCAAAAACAAAAGGACAAATACTGTATGGTCTCACTGATATGAACTGACACTAGTGAATAAACTTGGAATATTTTGATGGTAACAGCAACCATCAGGAGATAGAAATAGGGTAAGATATTGGGTAACTGGAGCTGAAGGGATACAGATTGTGCAACAGGAATGAATATAAAAACTCAGAAAGGGACAGCACAATGCTATCTAACTGTAATACAATTATGTTAAAACACTGAATGAAGCTGAATGTGAGATGATAGAGGGAGGAGGGCTGGGGGCATAAATGAAATCACAAAGAAAGATAGATGATAAAGATTGAGATGGTATAATCTAGTAATACCTAGAGTGTATAATGATAGTGAGTGACTGTACAATATAAAAATTTTTTGCATGAGAAAGAACAAAGGAATTTCATTACTGCAAGGTGCTGAAAATAGATGGTAATTAATATTTTAAAATTTCAACTTATGTGTGAGACTAAAGCAAAAAATGTTTATTTGGTACAAAATTTATATTTTGACTAGTTCATCTCCTAATATAACTTATGTAGATAGTTGGCTGAACAACATAAGTACATGGAACCTTGCACAGGACATGAGATTTTGTTGGTTTGTCCAGATTTTGTTGGTTTGTCCCAGAGTGATTTGATCAGTGAGTGGAAAAGTATTTGCAAAGTCCCCTTTGGGGAATGGTGAGAAGGGGAGAAATTCAACCTCCCCAAGTTCAATTCTTGATATTCTCACAAGCAGTGTGGACTACCAAAGCTATAGGCTGAGCCCCCAGTCTTGGGGGTTGTTCATATGAAACTTAACCCCCGCAAAGGATAGGTCAAGCATACTTAAAATTAGGCCTAAGAGTCACCCCCAAGAGAACCTCTTTTGTTGTTCAGATGTGGCCTCTCTCTCCAGCCAACCCAACAAGCAAACTCACCATCCTCTCCCTGTCTACATAGGACATGATTCCCAGGGATGTGGACCTTTCTGGCAACATGGGACAAAAATCCCAGAATGAGCTGAGACTCAGCATCAAGGGATTGAGAAAACCTTCTCAACCAAAGGGGGAAGAGTGAAATGAGACAAAGTGCCAATGGCTGAGAGATTCCAGAGTCGAGAGGTTATCCTGGAGGTTATTCTTACGCATTAAGTAGATATCACCTTGTTATCCAAGATGTAATGGAGAGGCTGGAGGGAACTGCCTGAAAATGTAGAGCTGTGTTCCAGTAGCCATGATTCTTGATGATGATTGTATAATGATATAGCTTTCACAACGTGACTGTGTGATTGTGAAAACTTTGTGTCTGATTCTCCTTTTATCTACCTTGTCAACAGACAAGTAGAAGATAGGGAATAAAAATAAATAATAGGGGGAACAAATGTTAAAATAAATTTAGTTTGAAACGCTAGTGATCAATGAAAGGGAGGGGTAAGGGGTATGGTATGTAAAATTTTTTTTTCTTTTTTTGTTTTATTTTTTTGTTGTCTTTTTATTTCTTTTTCTGAATTGATGCAAATGTTCTAAGAAATGATCATGATGATGAATATGCAACTATGTGATGATACTGTGAATTACTGATTATATATGTAGAACAGAATGAGCATATATTAGGAATGTTTGTGTTTCTTTCCTGTTATTTTTTTAATTAATAAAAAATTAGAAAAAAGAAATACAGGGGACAAAAGAATATGTTATATGCACATGGAAATGCAGTTAACAAAATCCAGAATATGAAAAATTCTTCAACAAATAATTTGTACAGAGTAGGGGCACCCTAAGGAAACTTAAGAGTTACATTTTATGGACCTTACTTGCACATTGATTCAAAGCAAAAGAGCTTTAATTATTTAAGAGAAAGAAGGGAGATTTGAACTTTTGATATATGCTGATATCAAGGCATTCTTAATTTTTTTAGAGGCCATAATTATTTTGGAGTTATGATTTTAAAAGGATTGCTTATCTTTCAGAAATACATACTAAATATTTGCAAATTATATGATATCCAGGATTTGCTTCACAAGACTCTGGAAGAAGTGGGGGCAGTAGGGGGGAGTGTTGACTCACAAGATTAGCCATGGTAATAACTGAGACTGGGTGAAGGGTACTTGAGGGTTCATTTTACTATTCTCGGCATGCATTTGAAATTTTCCATGGTAAAAATATGTTAAGAATAAACATTTTTACCCTTTGCTATAGGCTATTAATATTTTTCCAGTTTTTCATTTGCTTTTTTACTTTATGTATTTTCTTCTTAGTGTGTCTATGTGTGTGTGTGTGTGTTGGTGGCGGTGGTGGTTTGTTTCAGAGAAAGAAATCACAAAATTTTCAAAGGAGCATTGCATATTTCTTTCTGTTCCCCCTTAAACCCCTTGATCCCGGCCACTCCACTGAAACGGCTCACGTCAAGGTCCTCAGTGACCTGCCTCCATGTCGCTAAGTCCAAGGAGCAGTTCCCAGTCTTTATCCTATAGTATCAGCAACATTTGACATAGCTGATCACTCCGTTCTTTGAAACACTGTTTGCACTTGGCTTCCAGAAGATTACACTCTTCAGGTTTTCTTCCACCTCCTTCCTCAGTTTCCTCTTTCTTCTCTCCTCCCCATCTGTTGAGCATGCCAGAGCCTGGAAATCAGGACTCTCCCCAGGACTCCCTTTTATATATCCAGCTGCCTTTGATGGTCTGCTTTATAGCAAAACTCCTCATCTTCTCCCTCAAACATACTCCACTCACATTTTTCGCTTCTTCAGTTAAGAGTCAATGCATTTTTCTACTTGCGCAGGCCAAAAACCTTGACATCATACTTGATTCTTCTCTTTTTTTAGTTCACATCCAGTTTTTTTTAGGAAATAAAAAACCTTTTGATTCTACCATCAAAATGTATGTAGGATATGACCACGTCTCAGTCCCTCCACTGCTGTCACTTTGATCAAACCCATCACAATCTCATCTGGATTATTCCAGCAGCTTCCTTCCTGATCTACTCACCTCTAACCTTGCACCCCCCAGGGACTGTTCTTATAGTACACTGATCTTTTAAAATGTGAGTCATAGTCAATCCTATACTCACAATCCACCAGTGGTTTCCCATCTAAGAGTAAGACCCAAAGTCTTAGAATAACCTGGTAGGGCCCTATGTGGTCTGGTGTTGTTGTTTTTTTTTTTCCTCTGCTGAATTGGCCCTACCTGTATCTTAAGGAGGAGAGCTGATTTTACATTATCTTAACTATGTATATCTTTATTCGGGGATTATTTAAACAATCAGTCTTAAATAGGCTTAGGTCTCTAAATTGGTGTTTCTCACAATGCTGTAATTCAGTAAAAGAAAACTAACATTGAACATAGCTTCTTTTTTTTTACAGTGTTTAAAGATAATGCTAGAGAAATCTGGCATACCAGGTAAGTTATATATATCGCGATGATACAATCTTATACACGTCCTTGACTTAAAATAAATTATCTGTAAGCATAATGAAAACTTGAAGCTCTTTTTTCTCCCGGGTTCGGTTACACTTGACATTTCTCAGTATGTATAATGAATTCTCCTGCTTGTTTAAGCTAAAAGAAAGCTAGTGGTAGGTTATTGCTGAGTTAAGAGAACCTATGTAAGAACTAGCAAAGGTACAAAAAATGATAAAGCCAAGATTTGTAATTCAGGTCTTGCACTGATGTTTTTTGTTGATTTTTTTAAATCTTCCTGCTTCATAATTTCAATGCCTTTGTGTCTCATGCCAATATTTTTATAATCTAGATTAAGCAATGTGATAGGAATGAAGAAAGTAAATCCAGGGTCTCTAAAAGTAGCAGTCTGGGTGGAATCATGTCAGTGAACTTTATGAGACATCATCCTCTCTCATTATAGTGCTTTGCTGTTCTCAAAACTTCATTAAAATAGAAGTGTGGGGTTCCCTTTTCTTGAAGGAAAGTTAATTATATTCTGGGTGCAAGGTACTGATCTAGAAATTCACAGGCATCATCGCATTTCATCTCGACAACAGACCCATCATGCAGGAATCATCATCTGTTCCCATTTGCAGATGAGGAAACAGACCAATAAAGGTTAAATGGCTTTTCCAGATTTAGACAGCAAGTGACTGGGTCTGTGACCCATGCTGTGCTATGAAATAATGATGTTCATTTTACATGTATTGGTTGTTTCTTTAATATAATTTTATTTTATTAGGTAAGTTGTAGGTTTACAAAAAAATCATGCAGAAAATACAATTTCCATGTAGTCCTTCCCCCCACCCTGCCACTCTGCCCCTGCATTATGAACCTTTGCATCAGTGTGGTATTTTTGCTATAATTCATTAAATATTATTATAACTGTACTATTAACTAGAGCCTGTAGTTTATAATAGAGTTCACTGTGTTGTAGAGTGCAATTTAAAATTTCCCCTTTTAACCTCATCCGACTGTATAATTCAGTGGTGTTAATTACATTCAAAATGTTGTGCTACAGTCATCATCATCCATTACCAAAACTTTTTCATCACCCTAAATGGAAATTTTGTATCAATTAAGCATTAACTCTTTATTCCCTTCCCCACCTTGGCTCCTCTAGTTTCTGAGGCTACGAGTTTGGCTTATTCTAATTATTCCATATCAGTGAGATCATACAATAGTTGCCCTTTTGTATCTGGCTTATTTCACTCAACATGATGTCTTCAAGGTGTGTGTATATATATATACACACACATATAGTAGTAAGTATTGTTTTTATTTCACAATAGACAGTTCTCAGTGAAAGAAAAGGTGAATTAACCAAATTGGAAGAACAACATAATTTTTTCATGTCACACATGCTCTGGATTAATGATTATTAGCAGATCAAATACCTCTTGATTTATACGGAAGGTCATTCCTGAGAAACTCTTAAAATACATTCTTCTGAATTTTTTTTTAATCCTTATTTTGCTTCCTCATAGGACACATGTGGCATTTACAAAAAATGGATTGGTGTTATGAAACTGGGGAGCCTTTATATGAAGAAGTAAGATTATTTCTAAACATTTTATCTTTAAAAATGATTGAGCTTATTTTGTATTTTCATATACCAAATACATCTACTCCACTCGCGAAAAATTCCAGAGAAAGCTTGGGTTACTATTTTTTAGAATAGTGATGGGTCTACTTTTTTTCTTACTCTTGTTTTTTGATAGAGTCAGAGGTCAAGTCTCAGCTAAATGGCAATTGTTTCTAAATCTATGATTGCTCTCCTTTCCATCTGACTAGTCCCTAGGAGTAGTAGTTCATCATTATGAGGCAGTGAACTTCAGAGAACAAAGGACATTCGAACTAATGAAACCATTTGAAGATATATTCTGATTTTTGCATCCTGAATATTTTAATCTCAGAGTTTCCCTGTAAGTCAATGATAGCAGAATCCATCTTACAAACCATTTGCCTGGGCTCTGGTCTAAACTCCATCTCTAGATCATGCCAAACTCTTGGGCTAGCTAGCCTTTGAGCCAGTTTTACCACAGGGTAAGTTATAATCCTGTTAATCTTCTCTTTGATGGTCCATATAGCATCAGACCTTCCAGTCCAAATACATGCCCTTCTGAAGTAGACCTAAAAAGAAGCTCTATGAGAAAACTTACATTATGCTGGTCAGCTGCTCTTTTCCCCAGTCTCTGTTTGCCATTCTATTCAGTAATAGGCATTGAACATCAGCAGATGTTGATTTAAGCCGATGTTGTGAGACCTCCCGCTGGAACGCTCTTTGTTCTATAGCAGTCAGTAGGTCACTATGAAGAGGCCCCTCTTGGGTCTTGGCCAAGAGTTTGGCTACACAAAGTAAGAAGTGGACCTCAAAGTATTGTCAGGACATATGGTTTGGATGTGAATAGTATCTGTACTCAAATGGTTTCAGCCTTTTCATATCTGTAATTCCCAAATCTGTATCAAACAGTTTATGTAAAAGCAAACTCATTACCCTCAAAACTGGCTCCTTTTTTCAAAATTGCTGTCTCTCTTTCCCAGCCTAATCTTTACAGACTAAAATATGGTTTACATACCTTACCTTTCATTCTTTATATTTCATCTCAGCTCTTTTTTTGGGGGGGATGCCTCTTACCTAAATTACTATAATCCCTGGCTTCCCTGAACCCAGGTAGTCCTCACTTGGAAACATCACATGTGTAACAGGCAGATTCAGCTTTAAAAACTCTGCCTCAAAGTTTTTCTGAGTGGCTTCTTTTTTTCATAGCTGTTGAAGACTCCTGTATTTTTAGATCAAGCCCTTCGTCCTGTGCCTCTATCCTTCCAGACCAGTTTCATTTCATAAAGCTCTGTAATTGGCACTTCCCATTCCAGCAAGTCTAGTTTCTTGACTCTTTGAAATACATCATAGTTATTCTCGTCCTTAATTTCCAACTTGTCCTTCTGTTCATGACAGCTCCCTTCTCTTCACACCTAGCTTTCCAAATCCAGCCCATCTTTTTAGGCCTAACTAAAATTTCATCTTTAGTAAGTCAGTCTTACATTTCTCACCGCATCCATCTCCCATTCCTCTGATCTTTTATGTCCCACAATTTAATATATAATGATATGCTATGTTTATGCTGTTGGCTAATTTCCGATCTCTTCAAAATCTCCTTTATTTAATCATTTATTTATTTTTGGAAAAGGTAATAGAGGCACAGGGTAAAAAAAAAAAATCCACTGGTCTATTTGTTCCTTTCAGAAGTCATAAGTGACCAGAAAGAATTTCTGTATTCCCAGGACACAACACTGAAAGAGCTTATGATATGTTCTGGAGATACTTTGGTTTTAATTGAAGGGAAACTTCCCACTACGGTAAGATTTTGTTTCTGAATAGACATTTTGTGAGTAACCATTATTGTTTTCTGATCACAGAGGTGATATATTCTCATTGTGGGAAAATGGGGAAGTATAAACAGTCATATAGAGAATAGAAAATTTAACCAAGATCCTATCAACCAGACAGTTACCATAGTTTACATTTTTATGTATTTCCTTCCTGTGAATGTTTTTAAAACAAATTGAAATGAACTGTACAAAAATATTATTTCCCAATTTTTGTAATTAACATTTTAACCTGATCACAAAATTCAGAAACAATCCTTATATCCAAGGTATGATTTACCAGTTTCCTATTTACAAAAGCAAAACTGGCCCAAAATTCCATCATTCAGGTAACCATTTGCTCATAATTACAAAATTCACACAGCACAGAAGGGCTATAAGATGAAAACTAAAAGTCACTCCCATATCTCTCTCCCCAGAGAGAGCTTCTATTAACTTTTTTCTTATATATCCTACCAAGAAAAATCTAGGCCTATTTTGTATGCTGCATGTAAATATGTGCATATCGTTTTTAAAGTTTACCTAAAAGAGGTCATATTCTCTATGTGGTTCTGCCTTGGTTTTGTATTTTTTGCACTTACTATATCTCAGAGATCACTTCATATCAGTACATATGGATCTACCTTATTGTTTTTCATAACTTCATAGAATTCTACTGTAGTTGGTACTGTGATCATTAAAGTTAATTTCTTAATAGGTAATACTCATAGTACTGAATTCAAATGTATAAAAAGCTGTTTCAGAGAACATGAGTTCACATGAGTCTCCCTTCCCTCCCTGTCCCCAGATACCTAGTATCTTCTCCCCATAGGCAGCCACTTTCCTCCAGATCCTTGCAGAGATACATACTTTTTAAAGCACACACACAAGGGTGTGTATGTATATATGTGCACATCTTTTGACCTTTGTTTTTTACACAGAAGATTACATGTAGACATCCCGTATCTAGCTTTTTCTCTCATTAATATTATCTCTATTTATGTGCTGAACAGTACATATAAAGCTACCTCATTCTATTTAATGGCTACCTAATACTCCAACATATGGAGATATCACAATTTATGTAACCAGTCTCTTGTAAAAGAATATCTAGTTTGTTTTCAGTCTTCTTTTGGTACAAGTAACACTGCAAAAAAATAGCTGTCATTTTGTATGTGTGCCAGTATTTGTCTGTAGGATAAATTCCCAGAAATAAAATTGCTAGTCCCGAGTCATGACATAACATCATGTAGTCAGTCTTCTAAAGAGGGGGCTTCAACTTGTTTCATGGTTTTTGCTAACATAAACCATCAGCAGTGAATATCTTTGCAGCTGCAGCTTTGTGTATGCCTGTGCTAATGTATCAGTGGGTAGAGTCCTAACTGTGGTATGGCTGGTCAGAAATTTTGAACATTTTAAATTTCAATAGTGCCAAATTACCCTCCCAAAACATCACAGCAATTTACACCTACCACCAATTTATGACCGTTCAAGTTTACACAACACAGAATATTATTAGACTTTCTGGTTTTTGACTGTTTGGTAGGTGAATAAGATGGAATTTTGTTCTTCTGAATTACATTTAATCATTTCAGTGAATGGAGGTTTAGTATTTGTCCATCTTTACCAGTATGATAAATGGAAAAATTTCTCACTTTAATCTGCATTTTTTGTAATATATAGTTGAAATATTTTGCATGTTTTTTCACGTTCTCAGCCTCTGTTGTTGGGAATCGAGCAGTGAAACAACATCTCTTCTCCCTCAATAAATCTACTAAAGTTCTTTACTTTTTTTTTTTAAGAGGTGAGGAAGAACCAGCCAAATGAGTGAAAAACTGAATTACAGGATATGTTTAAGGGAATGGGTTTATTTTGTATCTTGTACACACAGGGATCTAACTTAGATCAATAGGTTGTTGCTAAAAATGAAGATTGCTTATAAATGGTGCATTATACTAATGTTCTTATTTATTTAGTGAAATATTGTGAATATATTTATATTGTTTGGTTAAATATTTTATCATTTTGTACTTTATTTTATCTTCTAAGATACTTTTAGACTGACTAAAAGAAACATTTTAGTCAGTTATCTGAAAGTCTGATATTTATTATTTTAAACTTTTGATTTTAAAAGCAAATATAATACATTGGCAGCTAAGTACTAAAGGAAAAAATAATTAAAAATTTGAGGAACATTTTGTTTTGAAGATATTTCTGTCCATGCAAGTAGAATTGGAGGTTCACTTATTCTTTGTACATCACAGCAGTTAGAAATGCTCCATTCTTCAGGGTTTCCTGAAGGTGCCCATCTGGTGGTACCAGCCACAGGTTCCCTCGGGACACTGGAAGAGTCATGTAGACCAGAAGAGCTGTGCTGTTTCTCCAGGCACAGTCCAGACAGCTCCTTCCACGCAAGGTGAGAACAGATAGAACTGCCACTGCCAGTGCATCCTTAAGAAAGTAAAAGGACTGTTTCTGCTCAGAGTCCATTTACATGCCTATTTCACAAAGTGTAAGGTAGAAAATGAGAACCTATTTACTCCATAATCATTCCATAATAATACCACCATCTTATTTTTATTATAGTGCCTTATAACCTCTACAAAGCACTGTGTCTGTGTGTGTGTGTATACACATATTTGCCTTTATTAGTACATCAATATATTACACTTCTTCCAAGAACTCTTTCGTGTCATTTCTCAAGAGCTTCATGACAGTGGGAGTAGAGAGTCCATTTATTACAATATCCCGGGAGGATATTGAAGATTGAATCAATGGTCATGACTTGACTGCAGCCCACAGGGCAGCAAGCTGGGCTGGAGTCCACATCTTCCGCATTTCCTGGTCCATTGGTCTTACACCAGAGCCCCTAGCACGTGCTTCAGGTGCATTCCACCTTACCTCACTGACCCTAAGAAGAAACACACAGTGCAGGCATAGTGTTTTATTCTAGGTTGCTTCTCCACAGACAAAATGCAGCGTATACATTGTAATGTGCTGGAAGTCACTTGCAATGAGATCTGGTTGCCCTTGATAAAAATGAGTATCTATTCATTATAACAAAAGCACAAATGAATTTCCTTTGTAACTAAAGAGAACATATTTTTGGTAGGGCCAACTGTTTGAGTGTGTGTATATATATATTTTTAATCATGCTCTACTTAATTAGCTTGTTTAGTATCTTGAAGTATATCATATATTTTTTGACATTCTTTTTATCTTTTAATTCTCAGTAGTGAAATTAATATGAATGAATCATATTTTTATTCTTTAAAGTTATGATTATAGAGCAATAAAATATTTGATGATTGGATTAGCTATGAGATTGGCATAAAGTTATTTCTTGGTTGGATTACATTTGTTTAAGTTAACTAAATCTAAAACATTTTGGTGACAGAATAATTACATATAGAGTTGGATACAAATTTTTTTAATGTTTTCAATCATTTTAAAATTTACTCCATGAAAGTAAAAGAACAAGGTTAAATTTTTGGTAGTATTTCTAGATTATAACATATGGAACTACATTTCATTCTTTAGAATTTCCTAAAAGTATCTTTTGGGTAGTGCCGGTCTGTAGTGTCCTTAAGGCACAAGAAGAGCCAACCATACATGAACAGAGCTTTTTCACTTAATTTCTCATAATCTGTATAGAATTCTTATTATGTATTAGCAGGATATACAACAATAAACAAAGACATTTTTAAAGTAAAAGTGAGTGGAAATATTCCGAGTTATGAATTAGTTACCAATTCTTATATCCAGAGTTTTAGATGAGAGCATTCGCTTTCCCTTTTTTAGCACAAGGAAAAGCCTTTGTTGTTGCCAAGGAATTCTTTGTCCAGTGACTTTCTCTTGAGCATTGACTGTGGTAGCCATCATACCAGGCCCTGAGAGAGGAGCAAGTTTATGGCCCACCCCTATTGAAAGGCATATGCTTTGGAGGAGATAGATTTAAAAAGACAAAAAACATACCCATACACAAGGAAAACGAACTAACAAAATAGTAACATGTTTGGGTGTTATGAGAGAAAGAAACAAGTAGGTAATATAAAGAAAAAGGAGGGGTGGCCTATTTCAGAATGATTGGTCAGCAGAATCCTGTATGAAGAAGGCAAGAGTATGGAAAATAGCATTCTAGGTAAACAGAACAAATGTAAAGCTCCTCAAATCCTTGATTGTGAGAAAAACATGAAATTCAACAAAAAACGTGCACCCTGACCGTTTCCAGACAGTGCTTCCTCACTTTGGAAGTCATGAGGGAGCAAATTCAAGACACTCATATTTGAAATTCATTGAACAGACTCTTAATAAACCTACTTAAGATATCAGAGCATGGCATGTATTTCAGAAATAGGTAAGGAATGCATTTACAGCTTCTTTCTAACATCCAGTTCTGTTTCTGTGAAGGTGCTCCTGGCAATGTGCATGAGGAAGTTGCCCTCCACTACTTGGGTGATGTAGAAATATCAGAAGATGCTGCCTTGGTGGACCTGAAGTTTCAGGTTAGACTTCTGACCACAGACTACGTTAGTGGTGACATGGCTTCTTCCAGTGAGATTTTAATGTCTTCTTCTATTTCCTTTTCCCTCAATTACAGTTTGTTCTGTC
>PVIY010056579.1:0-13268 GCA_004026745.1 Myrmecophaga tridactyla
TCTTTTTTTCTCTATTATCGTTTTATTTCTTTTTCTGATGTCTTTTTATTTCTTTCTCTAAATCGATGCAAATGTTCTAAGAAATGATGAATATGCAACTATGTGATAATATTAAGAATTACTGATGGTATATGTAGAATGGAATGATATATTAATGTTCTTTTGTTAAGTTTTTTAATTAATAAAAAAGTTTAAAAAATAAAGAAAGAATGTTGAAAAAAGAAAAGAAGGAAAAGAGACCCACATCTCCTTCATACCCTGCTGTATGATTCACAATCGCAGAATAACAAAAATAATGCCCTAACTCATAAACTGCTTCATATGTTTTAACCACGTTATTTCCTCTGACCCTTAAAAGAACTCTATGGGATAGGGAGAGCAGATGTTGTAAATCTCATTTAACAAACGTATACATGGGACTGGATGGAGGTCCACTGTTATGCTGATACCTGACTGATAACAGAGGCTCAGCTGGCATTGCCCTGACTGTGTGCCAGCACTATCCAGACCACTTTATGGGTATCAGCACATTTAATTCTCACAACGATTCCAACAGTAGGTGCATTATTATCATCATCTCCATTTTTTCAGTGGAGGAAACAGGCACGGAGGTGTGCAATGACTTGCCACTCAAGTAGGACATAGTAAACCTGGTATGTGATCCCAGGCCTTCTGACTCCAGAATTGAGGTGACTCTAGACTTAAAGCCCAGTTTTGAGCATGAAAGAGGTACTGACAGTAATTAGCACCCGCGAGGTGTCCCAGGTAAAGCAGGACACAAGGCTCTCTACAGAGTCTAAGCCTCTAGACCCTCTGCCTTGCCACCTCTCAGGATGAAACTCAGCCCCTGAATCCACAGGCCAGTGCCCCTTTCATCACATCAGGATTGTTTAGAACCAGATCCCGCCAACTCTCGGGAGCAATAACAGCAGAAATTAGCCCACTGGGCTTTTAGAAAATGGAAATGGGGAATGTGATCTGCTTTTAGAGCTGAAAAGCAGTCGAGTCGGGCCGGCAGGGACTTGGGTTGGATCTGTCATTAGCAGGAGGATAAAACTCCAGCCAGGCTTTGGCTCCATGTCAAAGAAAAAAGGATGAAGAACTTGGAGACAGAAGCTCTTTCTCTTCAACTGGGGCTAAATAAGCTGGCTGATGGAAATCACTTTCCTCTGGCACAGTCCACACCACCCTTGTAAAGTGGAAATATTTCTGTTCATTTACCACCCAACCACCTCAGGAAGACTTAATAATTACACAATAATAGCTACGTTAAACGGATACTTGCAATGTGGCAGCACTTACTCACTGCCTTATATGCACGAGCACATTTATTCCTTGCAACGCCCCTAAGAAGCAAGTAATATTATTACCTCCATTTTGCAGATGACCCAAACAGAGGTTCAAAGAGATTTTTTTATTGCTTGGTCCAAGTTGTGCATTTTGTAATAAATCAAGTTCTCTCTGCCCTAGAGCCCATATTCTTGGCTACCCATTGGCTGTCTGCATGAATTTAATTCAGCAGTTCTCCCTCGTTTGACAGAATAATGTCTAGTAGACAAATTAGAGTCAAGATTCCTCAGTCTGGACAGGGAGAACAGATTGGTTCCTAAACGCTGCAAATATGAACTTATTTTCCCTTTACTTTTAGGAAAATATAGACACTCAGACTTTGAAAAGATATATTTGTTGATCAGAGTAGAAACAAATATCAAGAGAGCCTATGGACGTTTTTAAAATAAAGAGCTGGGTATGTACAAGGTTACAGGAAAAGTAAGTCCCTTCTCAGGAGGGAGAAAAGTGGGTGCCTGCGTGTAGGGAACTGGGCCCTCCACCTGGCCTAACATCAGTGCCCAGAGCCGGTGTGCAAAGCTCTCCACCTCCCGACCCTCGGGGCCGTTGACTCCCCTCACCTGAAGCCCCCCAGGCATGCTATTAAACTCACTGAAATTAAAACAACTTATTGTTGGCAGGTCCAAGGAATCCTACACTACTCCACCGTGACCCCTGAAGCTCAATGTAATCTTTACTGACACATGTTAGATTTTGAAGATGGACCTAAAGATAAAAGACCTCTTCGTTTCTCAGTGCCTGCCTGTGGCAAAAAAAAAAAAGTTAAAAAAAGGTCTCGACATTGGTGTCTGGCAACCTTAGGGTAGGTCCTGTCCCAGGTGGGGATGCCTCCCACCATCTCACCAGAGCTGCATCTAGGCTGGGCCAAGGGCAGCCCGTGTTCCCTCGCCTGTACGTGCCACATTGCACAAATAATATTTACTCCCTTTATGAGTTCCAACTGGGACTCCAGACACTATATTTGCCTCATTATTCTTTTAACTGAAATTAAAATTTTAAAATCTTGGAGATGGAGAGAGCTATGGTGGATTCTAGTTCTTTCCCTATGACCAGCCATAACTCAGTGACTTAATCTCTTTGGAAGTTTGTTTCCTTATCTTGCTTCAACAAGAGAAGCAACAGTGAGAGTTTTAAGACCAAAAAAAAAAAAAAAAAAAAAAAAAAAAAAAAAAAAAAAAAAAAAAAATCAGAGAGAACTACTTTGAGAGATTCCTTAGTTGCTGTGGGGTATATAAGATTAGCTTCCCAATAGCATTTTTTTTGGCATATTTCCTCAGCCAACTTAACTAAACTGAATAAATAGCTCGATGATGTGGTAACACGGGGGTAAAGTCATGGTGGTTAGAAAAACTATTTGGCAGCTGCCAAGAAAAATACACAAATTTATAAAGGCAGTACTGACCCTAAGCCTTATAGGTAGAACAAAATTATTATTCCTTTTCATGCAGCTTAACTTTCATAATACTCTTCAATGTCGTGAGATTAGCTGGGCAAATGTCCAAGAAAACAGAGGAACAGAGCTAGCTTTTAAGGTATTAGAATTCCCAAAATGTAGAGCAGAAAAAGTGTTGGATCCCAAGGGGTTGAAATACTCCAACAAAAATACTGCATCACTACAGCATTTACACAAAGGGCAAAAGAGTTTCTTCTCTCTGATTTACCAATGTAATGCCACTTTCTGAAGAAGAAGCTATTAGAAAGGGCACTTAATTCTAATGTGGGTTGCAATTGGGTAGGTCCTTATTGATTGGAGAAGCTGCCCTCTAGGCACAATCTTTCTGTCTCCTATTTTCTTCTCCATTTGTGTATTGGTGTGTCCAAGGTACACGGGGTAAGCAGACATTGTAAAAGCCAAGTATCAGATCATAAGAATACAGGTTTGAAATATATTGTGCTTTCTTATTTCTACTTCCTCAAGCAAGAGTCATCTGTTGCCTGAACCCCATTGGGCCAAAATAATAGCTACAGCAACAACTTATATTTATGAAGTTTTCCCTAAGTGCTTGCATAGTTCTGACCACTTTATTACCTCAATATTTGCAGCAATTTTATGAGATGAGCACGATTATCTCCATTTTTGCCCATGAGGAAACTGAGGCATGGAAAGTTTCAATAACTTTAGCAAGACCAAAGAGTGAAGAAATGTGAAGCCCTGAGATTCTGTGCTCAGCGTTTACCTTCCAAACGAAGCTCACTCCAGAGAAAATGGTTATGAAAGCAAAAGCTTTTGGTTTACAAGAGCCTGGCATAAAAAAAAAAGTTGTTGATGGAATTATGGCATTCATACATGCCAAAAAGTGCACAGATCTAAACTCTGCAGATCAATGCACTTTCACAAAGTCAACAGTTTCATGTAACCAGATCCGGAAACATTGCCAGCACCCCCAGAAATCCTCCTTAGATTTCCTTTTGATCTCCTTCCTACCTCCACCCCAAGAGGATCCCAGTTTCTAAAACAATAGGTTATACTTTTACTTGTTTCTGAACTTCTTACAACTTATACACTATGTACTTTCTTTGTGTCTGACTTCTTTCACTCAGATTTTGTTGTGAGATCCATTCATATTGTCTTTCACCCCCTATGCATGTACCAAAATGTATTTCTCCATTTGACTATTAATTGATATTTGGGTTATTTCCAGTGTGGGGCTAAAACAAATAGTGCTACTGCAAACATTCTTGTACACATCTTTGGTGAGGTTTGTTTTTGGGTACGCACATAAGAATGGAAGTGCTAGGTCACAGGTTATACCTATATTCACTATTGTAGACATTGCTCAGTAATTTTCCCCAAGTGTTTGGACCACTTTCCACACCCATTGGCAGTGCAAATATTGCAGTTGCTCCACATTCGTATCCACATTTGTTATTGTCTTTTTCATTCTGGCCAGTGTGATGGCCATGGTCAGCTGTGTAACCTGTGGGAACCAGTGCTAATTGTGGGTACAAGTGCAAACTGAAAATACGGAGCTTCTTGCTCAAAAAATTTAGACTCTCAAGCCTATGACAACAGAGCATTAAACCAACAATGGGTCCCTTTTAAAGGTGGGTCCCATATGACTACACAGGGCTCGTGTTCTTGAAGCCTCTGTGATGATGGGTAAGGGTAGCATATTGTTCTATTTTAATTTCCTTGATGAATAATGAAATTGAATGCATTTTCCCATGTTTATAAGCCAGTTTGATTTCCTCTTTTAGTGCTATTCAAATAATTTGCCTTCCTTCTATTAGGTTCTTGTCCTTTTAAAATTAACTTTTAAAGTCTCTGATATTTTCTGGATATGAATCCTTCTTTTGATATATAAACATATGTACATGTACCCGTGTATCTATCAAATCTCCTCTCCTCTCCTCTCCACTTCACGGCATTCCTTTTTACTCTTTTTGTGGTGTCTTTTTTAAAAATTTTTAAAAAATTTTATTTATTAATTAAAAAATTAAGAAACCAAATAAAACATCAACATATATAATCAGTAATTCACAATATCATCACTTAGTTGCATATTCATCATTTCTTAGAACATTTGCATTAATTCAGAAAAAGAAATAAAAACATAATAGAAAAAGAAATAAAACGAACACAGGAAAGGAAAAAAAAAGATTATATCTACCATACCCCTTACCCATCGCTTTCATTGATCACTAGCATTTCAAACTAAATTTATTTTAGCATTTGTTCCCCCTATTGTTTATTTTTATTCCATATGGTGTGGTGTCTTTTAATAAACAAAGTTATTAATTTTAAATAATTCAATTTATCAATTATTTTCTTTGTGATGAGGGGTTTTTGTATCCTGCTTAGAAAATCTTTCCTACCACAGAATCATGAAGGTATTCCCTTTCACTTTATTCTAAATGCTTTATTATTTTACCTTTGCATATTTAGATCCAAGATCTGTCTGGATTTTTTCATACGGTTTCAAGAAGTAGGTGTCAAGATGAATTTTTTAGCCATGTATCTAGCTATCTAAATGAACCAGCACCGCTTTCTTTCTTTTCTTCTCTTTATTTCCTTCCTTTCTTTTTTCCTTCTTTCCTCCCTCTCTCCCTCTCTTCCTTCCTTCCTTTTCTTCTCTCTCTCTCTCTTTTTTTAAATAGCAGAAGAAGCCATAAACCATTTCTTAAAAAGACTATCTTTTCCCTCTCTGCACTATAGTATCACCTTTGTTGTATTATGATAATTAAATGTGAGTCTATTTCTGGATTCTCTATTGTCTTCCCTCGGTCCCTTAGTCTATCCTCACACCAGTATTAATGTGCCTTAATAGTAGGTCTTGATACTTGATAGAGTAAGTCATCCAGCTTTCTTCTTCTTTAATTTTATCTTGGCTACTCTTGGTCTACTGCATTTCCATATAAATTTTAGACTCAATTTGGTGTTTTAATGGGAATTATATTCAATCTATAGGCCAATCTGAGAACTGACATCTTTACAATCATGAGTCTTTCAATCCTTGAATAAGTTACATTCCTCCATTTAATTAAGTTTTATTGGATTTCTCTCAATAATGTTTTATTGTTTTAACATGGAAATCTTTTACATCTATCATCAGATTATTTGTGGGCATTTGATATTTTTAATGCTACTGCAAGAAGCATTTTTTAAAACTTCATTTTGTATATATTTATTGCTGGCATATAGAAATTCAACTGCAATGGCTAGCATCTCCTGTACTATATTGAATAGAAATTTTATTAGTGGACATCCTTATCTCACTCATTTAATGGGAAAAGCTTTCAATGTTTTGCCATTAATTGCATTGTTTGCTATAGGATTTTTAGATGTTCTTTACAAATTTAAGAAAGCTCCCCTCTATTTTTAATTTGCCGAGAATTTTTCGTCATGAATCAGTTCCACATTTTAGTAACACCTTTTCTGTATCTTTAAGACAATCATGTGATTTTTCCCCCCTCCTTTTTCTATTAATGTGGTGAAATACATTGATATTCCAGCATTAAACTATGCAGGCATTCTTGGAATAAACCAAGATGTATTGCGATTATTATATAGTAATAAATTCTAATACATAGTTTTTGTTCACAATTTTTCCAGTCATGATCAGGACAAAAAATGATCTGTAATTTTTCCTTCCTGTCTTAGTTTCTTAGTGCTGCCATAACAAAACATCACACACTGGGTGACTTAAAACAACAGAAATTTATCGTGTCTCAGTTCTGCAGGCTAGAAGTCTGATTAAGGGAGAATGCTTCCTGGTGGTTGCGCTTCAATCTCTGTCTCATTCGTCACATACATTTTCCCCAGTGTTCTTATCTGTGTCTCTTCTCACCTTCTTATAATCCAGTTTGGCTTTACGTTAACTAGTTAAGATCTTCAAGACCCTGTTTCCAAACAAGGTCACCTTTCCAGGACCAGGGTTTGGACTTGAAAATGACTTTCTCAGGGAGGGGTACACTGTTCAACCTATAACACTTGCTTATAAAGTCCTGGTGAGATTTGGTTATAAGGTTTTCTTTGTGGGAAGGTTTTCAATGATGGATTTAATTTCTTTACAACACATATAATTATTTAGATTTTTAAACTATTCTCATGTTAGCTTTTGTAAATAGCATTTTTCAATGTTTGCCCATTTCATTTCATTTATCAAATTTATTTGCATAGACTAGTTCACATAATACTGTTACTGTCTTTCTAATGTTTATAGTTATGTCCTGTTTTTTAGTCCTGATGGTGATAATTTGTGTTTTTTTTTCTCTTATTTTCCTGATTAGTTGCTAGGGGTTTATTCATTTATTGAATTTCTCCAAGAACAAAATTAAGGCTGTGTTAATTTTCTGTATCGTACATTTGCTTCCTGCTTCTTTGATTTCTGCTTTTTCATTTCCTTCCCTTTATTTTCTTTGGATTTAATTTATTTTCTTTTTGCAGCTTCTTGAGCTGTGCTTTTTAGTCATTCTTATTTTCTAACACACTAATTAAGGCCATGCATTTCCCTAGGCACGTTTAAGCTATATCCCACCAGTTTGAATGCACGTTATTCTCATTGTCCTTTAATTAAAACCATTTCATAATTTCCATTATGATAGGTTTTTTTCTGCGAGTTATTTGGAAGAATATTGCTCAGTATCCAAGCAGTTGGGGATTTTACTTTTTTTTCTTTTCTATTTTTTTTTTCAAGTTTACTCCTACTTTGGGCAGAGAGCATACTAGAATCAGTTCAACCATTTGAAATTTCTTGAAGCTTGCTTTATGACCTAACATATAGTCAATTTTGGAGATGTTCCATATGCACATTGAAAGAATGTATATTCTTTAGTTGTTGGTTGTAGATTCCATATACATCAATTAGGTCAAATGTATTCATTATGAAATTTAAACCTTCTATAGTCATACCAATCTTTGTCAGCCTTTTCTATTAGTTATTAAGATTGGTGTATTATAGTTGTCCACTATGGTTTAGGATTTCTTATTCCTTTCTCTTGCTTCAGTCAGTTTTTGTTGTTGTTGCTATTTATATGTTTTGAAGCAAGGTTATTGGGTGCATCCAGATTTAGAATTGCAATATCTTTGGTATAAATTGACCCCTCTATCATTGTGAAATGTCCCTCTTTATCTCTAATCATTGTTATTGCCTTAACGTCTACTCTGTTTGATAGTAGTAGAGCTATCCTAACTTTTTTTCATTAGTATTCACATGGTGTATCCTTCCTTGTCATTTTGTTTTCATGATTTAAATTTAAGATATCATACAATTGGGTGTTGTTTTTTAGTACAGTCTGACAATCTTAACATTTTAATTTGAGCCTATAAGTCATTTATATTTAAACCAGTTATTGATAAATCTAGGATTATTTTTCTGATCCCTAAAACCTCCCTTCCGTATTTCTTTTTAGTTCAGGTCTGATGACCAAAATTTTTCTCCAACTTTGTTTACATAAAATGTCTCTTTTTATCTTTCATTTTTGAGAGACATTTTTATCAGTGGTTCTAGGCTCATATTTATTGGCATTCTAGGTTGGTTGGCAATTATTTTCTGTCAGTACTTTAAAAAAGCCATCTCGTTGCTTTTTGGTTCTCTTCATTTCTATTGAGTGGTTAACTGTCAGTCTTATTGTTCTTTGAAGATAATGTCTTCTTTCTCCTGATAATTTAAAGATTTTCTCTTTGTCTTTGGTTTGACTTTGATGTGCCTGGATGTCATTCCATTTTGATTTACCCTGTCTAGTATCCATAAAGTTCCTCACCTCTACCAGTTGAAGACTTTCATCAATTTTGGAAAATTCTCAGCTCCCATATTTTCAAATAATGTTTTTGTCAAATTCTTTCTCTTCTTTCCCTCTGGGACTCCGATTAAACATGCCTTGACTGTTTCACTGCATTCCACATGTATGTTATGCACCATTCTGTATTTTCTGTCTTTATATCCGTGCTTTACTCTGTAGCTATTTCTTATTGAACTGTTTTTCAGTTCTCTAATTCTGTCTTATGCTGGGTCCAAATTATTAACCCTTCTACTGAGTATTTATTTTAGATCTACTTTTTTTTTTTACTTCTAGAATTTCCATTTCTGTTTTTAGAGCTTTCAAATCTCTACTGAAATTTACCATCTTCTTGGCTGTTTTCTCTACATTTTCCTCCATTTCTTGAACATATTATTCAAAGTTAACATCCTTATATGCTAACTTCAATATCTAGAACACCAGCCAACCCAAGCACTTTTGTTTCTATTGCATTGTCCGTGTTGTTTGTTACTGTGGTTTGAGTTTAGGTTTTACGGTCTTTTTCTTTTGGCATGATAACAGTATATACAATATAGTAGGGGTCCCAGAAAGGCATTTTCCTCTCTTCTCTAAGTAGGTAGCATGAACTATTCACCTGAATTCAACCAGGGTCTGAGATGAATCAAACCTGAATTGTTGCTTTCCTGAGTTTTGGTCTATCTCTGGTTCATTCCTTTTCTTAAGGAATAGCCCTCAAGGAGTTTCAACTAACAAACAATTTTGTTAATTGTGCCCTTCCTTTTGAATGGTTTTAGATACTGATCTTTGTTGACTAAGCACTGACATAGTACAGAAAACTTTCTCCTGCTTTTCAGAATTTTTGCTTTTGCTTTATATCCTCCTACCCAACACAGCTCAAGAATTCAACAAAATTGGGTGTGTATTTTGGGCTCCTAAAGTCTCTAAATTCTTCACCCCAACCCTTTAAAGTACTGATGCCAAAAAGTCTTCTGGCTTCTCTGTTCTCCTGTATAAAATCTCTGTCTGGGCATAACCTGAATTCTCAGCTTCTTGCCTCTGCCTAGAATAAGCAAATGCCCCCAGGGAAAAGTCAATTGCAGATGGTTGGCGCCCTCTCCACTTTTCTCCCCCCTCTCTCTCTCTCTCTTTTTTTAATCTTAGCCTTTGAATCTTTGCCTTAGCAGCTCTCTAATGGAACTTAAACAGATATGGCTTTAGATTTTATCCAGCTTTTTTAATTGTTCTAAGTGAAAGAGTTGGACTCTTGCAAACCATTTCATCTTAAATAAAGATCAGGCTTTTTGAGAGGAAAAAATAGTTCAAAACAAAATCCTAGAAGAGCAGCCTCTCACTTTATCTTTAGAAATAGATAAAAAAAGAGACTAGAACAGTTAGATTATCCAGCCTATTTTAGTTTGCAAAGCTGATGCAATGCAGCTACCATAAAATGACTTGGTTTTTACAATGGGGATTTATTAACTTACGAGTTTACAGTTCTGAAGTTGTGAAAATGTCCAAATCAAGGCATCAGCAAGTCAATACCTTCTTCATAAAGACAGGCTGCTGGTGATCCTGAGCTCCTCTGCCCCATGGCAAGGCACATGTGGTGTCTGCTGGTCTCTCCCTTCTCTTCCTTGTTTCCTTGCTTCCCGATTTTGGCTTCAGTGGCTTCCTGTCTGCTTCTCTGGCTTTCTCTCTCAGCTTCTGTGTGTGTTTCTCTCTGTCTTTCATCCTCTTATAAAAGACTCAGAAAGAGGATTAAGCGCCACCTGGGGCATGCTTCAACTGAAATAACCTAATCAAAAACTCCCACCCACAGGAATGGATTAGCTTTAAGAACATGATTTTCTGGGGTTCTAAACCATCACACTGCCCTAAGGAGGGTACCAGAATGGTCTTGAAGGATAGGTAGGTAGTGGGAGCAAGAGGATGGGTGCCCTGCTCAGCCTCTACTTGAGTAACCCCCTCCATGGGCTCCAGAGAGTCAAGCCACGCTCATAGATGGCCTCCACTCAATAGTGCATAAATGAATGTGTAAGTAAGTACATTCATAATTCTTGAGTCTCTAAAGCGTGAATAACAGTTCAACCACATATATTTAGCACAAGTAACCAAGGAGACAAAAATCTTTGATTATATTAAAATATAATCAATGTCATACATCTTATTGCACCCAATAAGAAAGAGGAGGCCCCTCATTCTGTTCCAGATTGCAGTCTTCAGGGACACACGACTGGAGGTGGAAAGGGAGGGGGACAGTATGAAGCAGGAAGGTGTGTATGCACCATTCAGGGAGATCGCACGTGAAGATGAGAGCAACGCTCCCCACAGAGAATCTCTGCCTCCGAGATGCACTGTGCCCCTCCGAGGTGCCTCCTCCAATCCACACCACACCCTGCTCAAGTATTTGCCAGATGACTAGCTCCAGGGGAGGCTTGGAGTCCCACGTGGCTTGGTGAACCTGGTAGAGTCCAGTAGAACAAATGGAGAGTTTGATTGTGCAGATCCAGCGTTGGCAGCCTCAAGGACTGTCCTGGTAAGCCCAGGTCAAGCCCAGGGATGGAAGGCTCCTCAGAAGTACCCTGCCTTTAGCACTAGGATCGATGGCATGGTTTACCAGTACCTAGAAGAGTGTGCTCCAGTGGAATGAGAAAAGAAGATTTTCCTTCCTCTTACCCAGCCTCTGGGGCTCTGTTGGCTTCTGTCGGAATGGGAGGGGAAGGATCCACACCTGCTGAATCTCAGGGTAGCTGTCGTGATAACCTCACTAAAACCCGGATAATGATTGAAATATTCCTTTAGACTCCTCTCCTCTGAAGGATTTTGGACAATGATTTCCTCTATTAAAAGAAATGTCAGTAAGTGTACATCAATATTACAAGATGTTAATAATAATATCTATTAATAATAGATGTTAATGAATTATTATTAATAATAATGTGATATGTGAGAAAAATACAACTAGTGCAAACTATGGACTATAGTTAACAGTGATATTGTCATGTTCTTTCATCAGTTGCAACAAAGTTACGGTACCAATGCTAAGTGTCAATAATAGGGGAGTTTATGGGGTATGTGGTTTTTCTTTTTGGAGCAATGAAAATGTTTTCAAATTGGTGATAAAAGCACAACTCTGATTTAAATAAGAACCATTGATTGTACTTCTTGGATGGATTTTATGGTGTGTGACTAAAGCTGCTTTTAAAAAAAGAAACGTAGTTACCAACCCACCAATACCACATACACACACTGACATTTTTTTTCAAATAAATAAGGTAAGAAGCCTCGGTCCCAAAGATTTTGCTTTTATCTTAGTAAAGATAAATTGAGCAGAAGGTGGTCACATACAACTTAGAACCCACAACCTTTTCCCAGATAAATGTGTACTGTCATTCATTCACAGTAGAGAAAATATTGATAACAATAATAATAATATGGTTAACACATGACAGGTAAGCAGTGTGCTACACATATTTTCTCATTCAATATCCACAACAACCCTACGAGGCAGTTACTATTAGTATCCCTATTTTATAGAAGAGGAAACTGAGGCCCAGAGAGGTTAAGTGGTTTGCCCAAGTTCACACAGCTGGTAAGTAAAGGAATAGGGTTTGACTCATGAGGTTCAAAGCCAGCCCTATCATTTATTAGGTGTCATGGTTTGGGTTCTCCCTGAAGCCAGAAGCAGACCATGAGAATGTAAGTAGTTTATTTGGGAAATGTAGGTGTGCTGGTTTGAAACTGTTATATACCCCAGAAAAGACATGTTCTTTCAATACTAATCCAATCTTGTGGTGCAGTCATGTTCTTTTTTTTTTTTTTAATAGAAGTGCTATGCTTTCTTTTTTAATTGAGAAATCTTCACACATATACAGTCCCTACATAGTGTACAATCAGTGGCTCACCATATCATCACATAGTTGTGTATTCATCACCATGATCATTTTAAGAACGTTTGCATCACTCCAGAAAAAGAAATACAAAGAAGAAACTCATACCTCCTATACCCCTCTCATTGACCTCTAGTATTTCAATCTACCCAATTTTTTTACCTTTTTAAAATATTTTTATTGAGAAATATCCACACATGTACAAGCCAACCATATTAAATAATCAATGGCTCACAACATCATCACATAATTATGTATTCTTCACCATGATCATTTTTAGAACATTTGTATCACTCTAGAAAAAGAGAAAAAAAGAACTCATATATATCCCATGCCCCTTACTTACCCTTCCCTCTCATTGACCCACAGTATTTCAATCTACCTAATTTTTACCCTTTATCTCCCCTATTGTTTATTTTTTATCCTTTTTTTTTTTACTCATCTGTCCATACCCTGAATAAAAGGGATCACACAGTCCCTTTTGTGTGTGATCAATCACACAGTCACATTGTAAAGGCTATATCACTATACAATTGTCTTCAAGAATCAAGGCTACTGGAACACAGCTCAACAGTTTCAGGTACTTCCCTCCAGCCACTCGAAAACACCATAAACTAAAAAGGGATGTCTATATAATGCATAAGAATAACCTCCAGGATAACCTCTTGACTCTGAAATCTCTCAGCCACTGAAACTTTACTTTGTCTCATTTCCCTCTTCCCCCTTTTATCAAGAAGGCTCTCTCAGTCCTATGATGCTGGGTCCCAGCTCATCCTGGGAGTCCTGTCCCACATTGCCAGGAGCCATGTTCTTTAAATCTTGATCCAA
>PVIY010056580.1:0-13257 GCA_004026745.1 Myrmecophaga tridactyla
GCAACTCAATATTTAATTTCCTAAGGAACCACTAAACTGTATTCCATAGCTTCTGTACCATTATTCCTTCCCATCAACAGGCAATAAGTGTACCAACTTCTCCACATTCTCTCCAACATTTGTAGTTTTCCTGTGTGTCTAATGGTTATAAGCTTTCTTATAGGTGTGAGGTGGTATCTCATTGTAGTCTTGACTGCATTTCCCTTATAGCTAATGAAAATGAGCATCTCTTCATTGCTATTTAG
Source organism: Myrmecophaga tridactyla (assembly GCA_004026745.1). Taxonomy (NCBI): domain Eukaryota; kingdom Metazoa; phylum Chordata; class Mammalia; order Pilosa; family Myrmecophagidae; genus Myrmecophaga; species Myrmecophaga tridactyla. The sequence goes on from PVIY010056580.1 coordinate 246, forward strand.
TCATTTATATTTCCTCTTCAGAAAAAATGCCTATTATATCTTTAGCCCATTTTATAGTTGGGTTGTTTGTTCTTTTGTTGTTGAGTTGCATGATTTCTTTGTCCAATGTTTGATTTCCAAATATTTTCTCCCATTGAGTTCACTTCCTCTTCACCTTTTTGAGATGCAGAAACATTTGATTTTGAGGAGTTCCCTTTTATCTAAGTTTTTCTTTTGTTGCTTATGATTTGGGTGTAAAATTTAGGAAGCTACATCCTGTTACTAGGTCTTGAAGGTATTTCCCTACATTTTCTTCTAGGACCTTTATGGTACTAGTTCTTATATTTATGTGTTTGATCCATTTTGAGCTAATTTTTGTATAGGGTGTAAGATAAGGCAAGGTGGTGAAAGATAAGGCAAGGTGTAAGATAAGGATCCTCGTTCATTCTTTTGGCTATTTATATCCAATTCTCCTATGACCACTTATTGAAAAGACTATTTTTTCCCAGTTCGGTGGAACAAAGATCAGTTGACCATAGGTTTGGTGGTCTATTTCTGCACTCTTGATTCAATTCAGTTGGCCAATACATCTAGCTTTTTGCAAGTACCATGCTGTTTTGACCACTGTGACTTTATAACAACCTTTAAAATGAGGAAGTTTTAATCCTCCCACTTCATTCTTCCTTTTTTAGGATGCTTTTAGCTATTCAGTATCTTTTGGCCTTCCAGATAAATTTGGTAAATAACTTTTCCAAGTCTTCAAAGTAGATTGTTGGAATTTTTATTGGTACTACATTGAATCTGTGGAACAATTTAAGTAGATTTGACATCTTAACTTTATTTAAGCTTCCTATCCATGTGAAGGGAATGTTTTTCCAACTATTTAGATTTTCTTTGATTTCTTTTTATATAACTTTTTTCTATTGTCAAATACAACATATATGTAAAAAAAACAATAATTTTCCAAGTATATTTTAACAAATAGTTATAGAACAGATTTTAAAGTTTTGTTCCACAATATTTCATTTTTGTTACTCTATATTTTTTAATTTGTCTGCAACCAAAGTCTATCACTTGTATGTTTTTTTTAACTTTTTACTGTATAATATAACATACATACAAAGCAAAGAAAAAAGGTGTTTCTTTTAGCATTGTTATGTAGTTTTCTGTGTACAAGTCCCTTATGTCTCTAGTTAATGTCATTCCTAGGTACTTGATTCTTTTAGCTGCTATTTTGAATGGAATTTTCCTTTAATTGACTCCACAGTTAGGTCCTTGTTTGTATATAGAAACATTACTGATTTTTGCACATTAATTTTATATTCTACCACCTTGGTGAATTTGTTTATTAGCTCAAGTAACTCTCCTGTAGATTTCTCAGGGTTTTCCAAGTATAGCATCATGTCATCTGTAAATAATGGAAATTTTACTTCTTCCGTTACAATTTGGATACCTTTTATTTCCTTTTCCTTCCTAAATGCTCTAGCTAGAACTTCTAGTACAGTATTGAACAATAATGGTGACAAGGGCATCCTTGTCTCATTCCTGATCTTAGAGGGAAAGCTTTCAGTCTCTCTCCATTGAGTACAATGCTGGCTATCAGTTTTTCATATATGCCTTTTATCATATTGAGGATATTGAGGAAGTTACCTTTGATTTCTACCTTTCAAAGTGCTTTTATCAGAAAAGGGTGTTGAATTTTATAGAACCCTTTTTCAGCATCAGTCAATATGAGTATGTGATTTTTCCCTTTTGATTTTTTAATGTGCTGTGTTACATTAATTGATTAATTGATTTTCTTGTGTTGAACCATTCTTGCATTTCTGCTATAAACCCATTTGGTCATTGCCATGGTCAGGTTTGTGTGCCAACTTCACCAGATGATGGCGCCCATTTGTCTGGCCAGGTAAGTGCTGGCCTGTCTGTTGCTATGTGGACATTTCATGGGCTTAAATCATGATTACATGGATTACATCCACAGCTGATTGTGTTTATAATCAGCTAAGGGGAGTATCTTCAGCAATGAGTGATGCTTTATCTAATCATCAGAAGGCTTTTAAGGAGAATTCAGAAGAGACAATCACTCTTCATGCTTCATCCAACTAGCCTCTCTGAGAGTTTGTTGAGGACCTTCATTGGAACTGCCAGCTCATGGCCTACTCTACAGACCTTGGACTTTGCATTCCCATGGTGAGTGAGACAGTTCTATAAATTTATATTTACAGATATATCCTCCTGGTTCTGTTTCTCTAGAGAACCCTAGCTAATAAAGCTTGGTACCGGGAGTGGTTCTTTAGAAACAGAATCTTAAGAATGGGTTTTTACTGCCATGACCAGTGCAGCTCAGTGTTGGGACTGAAGGGAGGTGACAGGGAATTGAGAAAGAAACACAGGAGACAAAGATATAGTTAAAACTGGGACCAGGTGGGACTCTGAGCTCAGATGGAGACTCAAAGACCCCAAGAGGTTCAGCACTGTTTATTTTATAGGGCTGCGAGGTTAAAAAAAAAAAGTAAAAAATGTAACTAAAGAACAGGGAAGGAGGACGCACTCTTTGTTCTTTATCTTAGCTTGTGATTCTCACAGGAATGCACAAGCTGAACCATCTGCTTCTTTGTGGCAGGATGAATCATAAGTTACATATGCTTCTCAAGGCTTCCTTCCATCCCAGACTCAAGTAACTTTGCAACACTTTCATCTTTCAGGATATCAGGTGCCTAGTCCCACAAAAACCACTTTGCTATATCTCTGCAATGAGCATGTGACCTTTGTCTCATCCACACCTGACATTTTACTATTGGTTTTCTGCTCTGACTACACTCAAAGGCACTAGTGACTGTTTCCCATAATCACAGTGACACTACCAATCTGTGGGGTAAGCTGGAAAAAGAGATAGTCAAAACATCACTATTCAATGATGCTAATTGTTCACTAATACAAAGCTAGGCTGTGGGTGATAATGTTTTTTGGCACCATTATGGAGCTTTGAGGAATTAAGAGGTATAGAGATGTTGGCTGATTGTTGTAGATATGCTCTATACATTGATGAAGGAAAGGGATGAGCTGAAGGCTTCAAATGAGAAGTTTATGCACCGTCTGACAGATGTAAAAGTTTCTATGAGTGCCCCAAAGAAAAATCTTATTTCTTGTAGCCACAGACTTGAGATCTCTGAGAATCAGACTCAAAGTCTCATTGTTAGAGTAGCAACTTTACAAACATAAACTGAAATCTCAACCTTGCATGGTGTCTGTGGCTAAAGTGAGGGCATTGATTGGAAAGGAGAGGGACTCTGTAAAATGGGATGGCGGCATATGGATTGATAATGATGTCAGTGGAGAGGTTGAAACCTTAGATCATGCTGAGTCTTTTCTAGATAACCCTGTAATGGTCTGCCCTGAAGACATAGCTGCCCCACCTCCAGCCTGCCTTGAGGAGTTGGCCACTGGAAGGGATTAACCCTTCAGTGACTGTGAAACAGGTAATTATCCCCAACAGGGAAACAGCCCTTTCTTCTCTGCCTAGAGTGATTAATCCAGTTTCACCAGATGAAACTGCAAATGAATGCCCTGAAGCAATTGGCTCAGAAGATACTTCTAATTCTTTTTATGACCCGCTCCCACCACCCCTCTTTTCTTCCAGATCTGTAACTAGACAAAAGTCCCAACAGATCCCAAAAGGTGAGGTACAACGTGTCACCATGGGGAGCTACATTATACTCTAAAAGAACTGCATGAGTTTTCCAATTTATATAGACAGAAACCAGGAGAATATGTGGGGCAATGGATTTTAAGGGTTTGGGATAATAGTGAGAGGGAAATAAAGCTGGATCAGGCTGAATTTATTGATATGAGCCCACTAAGCAGAGATTCTGTATTCAATGTTATAGCTTGAGGGGTTAGAAAAAGCATTAACAGTTTGTTTGCATAGTTGGCTGAAACATGGATCAAAAGGTGGCCGACATTACCTGAGGCTGAAATGCCAGAGCTGCCCTGGGATAATGTAAATGTGGGGATCCAACAGCTTAGAGAGATTGGAATGTTAGAGTGGATTTATCATGGAAATCTTGCACCCCAGGAATGTCTGAAGGATGCACCTTTTATCAGATAGCAACGGATTTCTCTAACAATTTGTCCTTTGACCCACTGGTTGTTTAAGAGTGTCTTATTTAATCTCCATATACCTGTGAATGTTCTCATTTTTTGGTGGTTATTGAGATCTGGCTTCATTCCATTGTGATCAGAGAAACTGCTTTGGGGGAATATTTTCAATGTTTTTAAATTTATAAAGACAAGTTTTGGGCCCCAGCATATGATCCATGCTGGAGAATATTCCATGAACACTAGAGAAGAAAGTATATCTTGGTGTTTTGGAGGTGTAATGACTTATATATGTCTGTTAGATCTAAGTATTTATCAAATTGTTAGATCTAATGTATTTATCAAACTTCTCTATTTCCTTGATGATCCTCTGTCTGGTTGTACCTATAGAGGAGAGTGGTGTATTGAAGTCTCCTACTATTATTGTTGAAACATCTATTGCTCCCTTCAGTTTTGCCAATGTCTGTCTCATGTACTTTAGAGCTACTTGATTGGGGGCATAAACAATTATGATTGTTATTTCTTCTTGGAGAATTTTCCCTTTTATTAATATATAGTGTCCTTCTTTGTCTCTTATGATGTCTTTACATTTAAAGTCTATTTTGTATGATATAGGTATAGATATTCCTGCTTTCTTTTCTTTTTTCTTTTTTTGCATGGGAAGGCTCTGGGAATTAACCCAGGTCTCTGGCATGGCAGGTGAGAATTCTGCCAATAAACCACTGTTGCACTGCCCTCCTGCTTTTTTTCGGTTACAGCTTGCATGGAACATCTTTTTCCATCCCTTCACTTTCATACTATTTGTATCCTTGTGTCTAAGATGAGTCTCTTGTAAACAGCATATACTGGATTATATTTCTGAATCCATTCTGCCAATCTGTATCTTTAAATTGGTAAATTTAGTCTGTTAACATTCAAAGTTATTCTTGAATCCAGTCTTATCCTTTGGATTTTATTTGTCAGGGCTATACATTCTTCTTCCTTTTTCCCTTTTTATTCTTCAAGTTACCCTTACTGGTACTCTTCAATTCTGTGCCCTGCTCCAGACCTCCCTCTCCTATCTTTTTTTTTCAGCCAGCAGAACACCCTTCAGTATTTCTTTTAGGGCTGGTCTCTTGTTGACAAACTCAGCATTTTTCCAAATTTTAATCTCTCCCTCAGTTTTAAAGGACAATTTGGCTGGGTAAAGAATTCTTGGCTGGAAGTCTTTCTCTTTCAAGATCTTAAATCTGTCATACCACTGCCTTACCACCTCCATAGTGCCAATTGAGTACTTCGAACTCAGTCTCATGTGGTTTTCCTTGTTTGTAGTAGATTATTTCTCTCTTGCTGCTTTCTGGATTTTCTGCTTCTCTTCAACATTTGATAGACTGATTAGTATGTGTCTTGGGGAAGGCCTGTTTGGAGTTATTCTATTTGGAGTTCATTGGTTTCTTTGATTTGCATATTTATGTCCTTTATAAAGGTTGAGAAGTTTTCCCCCATTATATCCTCAACTAATCTTCCTAGCCCTTTATTCTTCTCTTCTCCTTATGGGACACTGATGATTCTTATATTTGTGTGCTTTGTTTTTTCCATCATTTCCCTGACATTCAATTCAAATTTTTCCATCTTTTTTGTCATTTGCTCTTTCATGTGTTCAAAATCAATTACCCTGTCCTCTAGCTTGTTTATTCATTCTTCTGCCTCTTCAAATCTACAGCTGTGTGTCTCTAGTATATTTTTTATTTGGTCTACAGGATCTTAACCTCTGTGATATATGCTATTTTTCTATTTAATCTTTCAAATTCTTTTCTAGTGTCTTGATCTCCTTTATCTCATTAGCCATTCCATTGATTTTTTAAATAGAGTTATATGAACAACTTTGATTAGTTGTCCCAAAGTCTGTGTCTCCTCCAGTGTTTTAATTTGGTCATTAGGCTGAGCTTTGTCTGCCTTCATCTTAATATGCTTAGTGATCTTTTGTTGCCTTTGAGGCAATGTCTTGATAGAGTTACTTTGGAAGTTGATTTTGTTCAGTAGTCTAAAGCTTTGTATTTGCATGATAGATGTGGAGCAGGATGTAGAGGGTAGAGCAGGGCACAACAGTGTGATGTTGGGTTGCACTGCAGGTATAGGCACATGTTAGGGGTGCTATGCTGGTGCCTGTCATCATGGGGTGTGGGTGCAGGTTTATGGAGGTGTGGTGTGGGGGTTGTGGGGGTGGGGTGCAGCTCAGGCAGGCCTTGGAGCACAGGATCAGGGTGTAGTATGGGGAACACAGAGGTAAGGCACAGCAGGAGGTGAACAGAGGATGCTGTGTGGAAACACAGGGGGCTGGTGCACAGGCAGGATGTGGGTGGACTCGCGGAGCATGGGGGTCATGGGCATCAGGGAATAAGGTAAGTGGCACAGAGGTTGGGGCACAGGGAGGGTAGGGTATGGATGTGTCCTTGCACAGGGTAAGGGGTCCTGGGGGGTCAGGATGCAGATGTGGGAATATGTAGGGGCAGAGCACAGGTCACAGGGGTTGTGGGATGTGGGTCAGGGTTGTATGGATAGAGTCTTGGCTAGGAGCACAGGTGCGGGAGGATTGGAGCAGGGGTGCACATGTGGGCAGGGTGGGGGCTATGTAGCAGATGCACACATAAGCACCTGTCAGGCATGGAAGCAGGGAGCTTATGCCGAGAGGTAACACAAGGGTGCACGTGTGTGGGGCAGGGGTGCAGGGGTGAAGAGGTCGGCACATTAATATGTGGGTGCTTGGCAGTGGGGAAGATGTGACTGGCACCTTCACGGGTCTGGGGAGTGGAGACCTGGTGTGCACTGGTCTAGGGGGCAGGGCCATGGTGTGCACCTGTGCAGAGCTCAGTGGCAGTGTCTGTGTGAACTGGGGGCAGGTATGGACTGGATGCACAAGTCGGTCCTTGCCCAGAGCTGGAGGATGTGACGGGGCTGCATGCACATGCGTGCGTGGATCTGATGAGGTCATAAATTGAGGTACACGTGCATAGAACTCAGGAAGGATGGAGTGGGGTTGCACAGATGTATGGTCTGAGGGTTGGTGTAGTCTGGGTATGAAGGTAAGCACCCATGACTTTGATACATAGGCAACTGCCTGCAGGGGACAGGGATAGGAAGGTGGGAGTCCAGAGGCTGGGTGGGAGTGGGTGGGTCTTTGAAAGCGTGGGACAAGATGGTGTGCTTGCACAGGATAGGTGGGTTGGGCTGGGGCAGGTGTGTGTGCACACTTAAGGTGGGGATTTGGGGTGGGGACCCATGGGAGGGTGGTGTCAGGGCAGGGATACCTGGAGCATGGGGTGGGGTGGTGGCATGATTCAGGTGCATTGAGCATGGACTGAGTCATGGGGTGGGGGTGGGGGCAGCACACCTGAGGGTAGCACATTCAAGGAATGTGGTTCAGTTTACTTCCTAGTCCCCTTCTCCTGGTCCATGCATTCCTGAGGGCTCCAGGCTTCCATTTGGAAAGGGATGTGTTTGGCTGTTTGCACTAGATGGGCAGTCTCTGGTTTTCTGCATCTCAATTCTTCAGCTATTGCAACCAGGGCCTTCTTATGTAGTTTAAAAGACCCACCCAGGTCACTTACACCATGTAATTGCCATCCCAGCTACTTTTCCATCCATTTTCTGGCTGTTCTTTGGAGCAGGGGTGAACTTGACCTAACCTATTCCATTATCCTTCATATCCTCCCTTCAGTTTTGCCAATGCTTGCCTCATGTACTTTGGGGATTCTTGATTGGGAGCATAAACATTTATAATTGTTATTTCTTCTTGATTAATTGTCCCTTTTATTTATATTTAGAGTTCTTCTTTGTCTCTTCTGAAATCTTTATACTTAAAGTGTACTTTATCTTATATTGGTATAGCAACTCCTGCTTTCTTTTGGTTGCAGCTTACATAGAACATCTTTTTCCATCCTTTCATTTTCAATCAATTTGCATCTTTGGGTCTAAGCTGTGTCTCTTATAAACAACATATAAGTAGGTTATACCTTTAATCCATTCTGCCAATCTATATCCCTTAATTGGTGAATTTAGTCCATTAACATTCAAAGTTATTACTGTAAGAGGAGTTATTGAATCTACTGTCTTATCCTTTAGTTTTTATTTGTCAATATCAAATATTCTTTTTCCTCTTTCTCTTTTTATCCTTCATATTACCTTTACAGATACTCTTCAATTTTATGCCCTCCTCTAGATGTCTCTTTTCTGTTTTTTTTTTTTTTCGGCTGACAAGACTCCCTTTACTATTTCTTCTGGGGCAGATCTCTTGTTTACTAGTCTCTTGTTTACTGGACAATGCCTTTGCTTGTCTGAGGAGATTTTAATCTCTCCTTCAATTTTGAAGGACAACTTAGCTGGATAAATAATTATTTGCTGGAAGCATTTCTCATTCAGGATCATAAATGTATTATACCACTGCCTTCTTGTCTCCATGGTGCCTGTTGCGCAGTCAAGTTCAGGCTTATGAAGTTTCCCTTGATGTAGTGAATTGCTTTTCTCTCACTGCTTTTGAAGTTTCTGCTTCTCTTCAACATTTGACAGTCTGATTATTGTGTGTCTTGGTGTAGGCCTGTTTGGATTTATTTTATTTGGGGTTTGTTGGGCTTCTTTGATGTGCATATTTATGTCTTTTATAAGGGTTGGAAGTTTTCCCACATCATCTATTCAACAAACCTTCTTAGCCCTTTACTCTTCTCTTCTCTTTCTGGAACACTTATAATTCTTATATTTATCTGCTACACATTATCCATCCTTTCCCTGAAATCTATTTCAATTTTTTCCATCTTTCTTGCCATTTGTTCTTTTGTGCATTCAACTTCAATAGTCCTATTTTCTAGCTCACTTTTCTGCCTTCTGCTTCTTTGAATCTACTGTCATGTGTTTCCAGTGTATTTACAATTTTATCTACAGTACATTTCATCTCTGCGAGAGTTGACATTTTTCTATTTAGTCTTTCAAATTCTTCTTTATGCTCTTCCAATGTCTTCTTAAAACCATTATTTATGTCATTATGAACATCTTTGATTTGTTATTCCAGATTCCATTTCCCCTCCAGCTATTTAATTTGGTCATTTGTCTGAGCCATGTCTGCCTTATTCTTCATATGCTTTGTGATTTTCTGCTGCATTTGTGTCATCTGCTTGTCTTAATAAGGTTATTTTACAAAGTGATGTCCTTGACTTGTCTAAAGGTTTGTGTTGAAGATCTCTTTTTACACTTCATATGTCAGTAATTCCCTGCCAAACCAAGGCTCAGATCTCATGAGGGAGATGCAGGGCTGCATGAGTAATTCAATGGCAGAATGCCCACCTGCCATGCAGGAAACCCAGCCTCGACTCCTAGCCCATGTGCTCCTCAACAATAGTAGGCTCTGAAGACTGGGAATAAACTCAGACTAGTGTGCCCACAGAAGAGAAATAAAGAAAGGAAGGAAAGATGGAAGGACAGAATGAATGAAAGAAGGAAGGAAGGAAGGGAGGGAGGGAAGGAGGTAGGTAGGAAGGAAGGAAAGATGGAAGGAAGGAAGGAAGGAAGGAAGGAGGAAGGAAGGAAGGAAAAAAATCAACTAGGTAGATAGGGAGTTTGCATACTGCCCTTACTGTTTCTTCCCACTAGATAATGCTCTTGAGCCACCTCTTCCCTCAAGGCCTACCTCTTCTTGACTGTGGTAGTTGGCTGAGCAAGAAGGTTTGTATGGCAGGGGACTGTTCCCAGCACATGGTATGGGGCAGCTGATCACAGCACCCAGTGGGGCAGCTGATGACAGCATCCAGCATCCATTTGAGCTGCCAATCATGGCACCCTATGATATGGTTATCCATGGCACCTGGTGGCGTGGCTGAACTCAGTACCAAGCAGGATGGCTTTTCATGGCTTATAGCTAGATGTGCCTCTGTGCTCCCCAGGGTGCTGCCAGCTTTGGAGCCACACAGGGAGTTTCCAAAGCTAGGTGCTGGTGAAGGCTGGAGTGGAGGGATGGTCCACTCCCTCAGACCCATACTTCCCTGCATTCCACCACCCACTCTGGAGGGGGTCATGGCCAAAAACCCTCACCTCATTCTCTCCATCCCAATCTACCTGCTTCTCCCACTCAGGACCTTCCTTTGAAATGTAGAAGGTCCTCTCTGATCACTCACCCCAAGAGCTGTGGTCCTAATTGTATTTTCTGTCCCCTCTCTTGCTGTTCCATGGATCATGGGTGAACCCAGCCTACCCTACTTCACCATATTTCTAGTTTGTGATTTTCAAGGAATTGGTTTATTTCATCTACATTTTCAAATGTGTGTTGTTGAATGTTTCTGAGTATTCCCTTATTATCCTTTGATGTCTGCAGGATCTGTAGTGATATCCCCTCTTTCATTCCTTGCATTGGTAATATGCCTCTTCTCTCTCTTTGCCTTTGTTATGCTTGACCTGTGTTTATCAATTTTGTTGATCTTTTCAAAGAATCAGATGTTGAGACCAATCTGTATAAATAGGATGGGCCCTCCATTTGTAAGGGTTGGTAGTGTTATTTTGATCTAAGCCACATATGAACTACACAATCTCAACCTCAAATGTAGGACGTGGTCTATCAGAAACTTGTGAACAACTTAATGATGTTGCTTTTCCAAATTCCTCTCTCCATAATCTACTCAGAAAGTTTTGTTTTCCTAGAACTTACGTTTCTGATGCTTCAACCAGAAATCTAGGACCCTGCTTATTGCACACAGCTGTGCATTTCCCATTACTATGCCCACATTTAGGGCTAGACGACTTGAGGATATAGGAGAGGAAATAACATTATTCATCTCACCCTTTTGGGATCAAACTCTGCTAACTGACAAGTAAGATTCCCCTCTCAGAATTTCAGGTACATGTGGACCCTGACACATTGGTGTCTCTGCTAGGAGATAACACTTACTGTTTCTTGAACCTGAATCTGAGAGTTTCTCTTGGAGCTTTTGTTGTCATGCTCTTGCCTACTTGTGGGCTCCATGCTGCCTTGAGTCCATGCTAGGAGATACTGGGAAATAAATGATAGGCTCACCATCTTGCCCATCTATGGGGTACTATTTACATTTCAACATTCTCAAATAGATGATCCGTGTGTCTTTACATATTTTTAGCTGTATCCAGTGGGCGCAGACAGTGTGGGCTGCACTTACTCTGTCCTACTTGGAACTAGAAACTTTCCTCCTGAGTTTATCGTTTGGATTCACTTCTTGCAAATCAAATGGGGCGTGTTTTGAGTATGTAAATGAATTTTCCAAAATTTTTGTGTATGTTGTTGAATTTGTTTTTCATGTAATGCTCATTTTACCAGTCTTAAAGAGGAGAAAAATTAGTCTAGAGCTGCATAATTGATAAGTGATGGAAGAGAATCAAGCTTATTCCTTCAAATTTCAAGTCTAGTAATTTTAATGCTGCATTCCACTCCATGAATTGTTTATAAGCAATAGAGTAATTTGAGACACGAATTCTTATGGGACCAAGATTTTCCTTCTGGGACTAGGAAGCAAAAGCTTTTCATAAAACACAATTTTTTTTCTACTAGACTTGAGTTAAATTTATTATTATTTGATGTTGAACTAGATGATGTCCAAAGGAAGTGATTATTTTGCGAAAAATTTGCTTATACACTCCTAAAAATCACCCCTATCAATATACTCATCAAGATAAAAGTATAGTCACTATCATCCTATTTATATGGCTCTTCCCAGATCTTCATGTTTATGTGATTATTTTTATATAGCCAGTATGGATTTTTCTTAGGGAACTTTATAATAAAGTATATCAAGACCTCAGATAGAGTTAATCAAATTGTGTTTCTCTAGTAGAAAATGTTTTTTATTTCCTTGGAGTCTGATGACTAGGAAAATACATGAGATATTTTTTTCTTTTATGGAAAGAAAGTAAATGAGAATGAATGAATAATGGTAATGTTAAAACTCATAAAACAGAATACTGAAATTAATGAATATGTAATTTCCAATTTTTGTATATATATGAACCTTCGTAAACATCCTCTTTTCATATTGAGAAATAGGAATTTTATAATTTTCTATTAAAATGGAAAATGGAAGTTGAAGTTGTTTCAAACTCTCAAAATGAAAGCTCTCTCATCAGAATTCCCTGATGAATCTTGCTAGAGGCATCTTACTTCTCTGAATCTTAATAATCTGTTTTTCATAATTTTTCTTTTTCTCGCCCCCATTGAATTTGAGTGCTTGTTTTCTAGCTCTCATTCCACCTCGATGAAATCAGAATAATAAATTTGGTGCCTCCATCGTTCAGCCCAAGGCTTGGAGAAGTCTCTGCCCCTGAAAACCAGCCATAGCCTTTGATAGCGCTCGGTGAGCCTTCCTATCTGCCTTAGAAGCGTCCGTACTTAGTTGTCATGGTTTTCCTTATTTTTTAAAAGGTTGGAACTGGGCGGGGGGGAAGGATCAGATTATGAAAGAAAAGAAATTTGTGTGTGATTGCATAATGGTATGTTAAATTTCACACCAGAAAGAAGAAAGCTATAGCAGATTCAGGAAAAAAAAATTGTTTTATATAAATCATGTGTTTCTAAATAATAAGAAACAGGAAAAAATTCTCCCCACTTTCCCTTCATCTGCTTTTGGGCAAGTGTGATTTGTCACAAGGTGTGCCACAAAGCATAGTTTGCCTCTTGTGAGGGTTGGAAGCAGTGACCAGCTTACCCCCTCTGCCATGTCTTAAGTTGAATCTGCACCTCTCTTTCCAAAAGGTATGTGATAAGAGAAAGCTCAAGGGGTTTTTGTTTCAGTTTGCTAAAACTGCTGGAATGGAATATATCAGAAATGGGTTGACTTTTACAATGGGGATTTATTAACTTAGAAGTTACAGTTCTTAGGCAATGAAAATGTCCGACTCAAGGCATCAACAGGATGATACCTGGACTCTGAAGAAAACCCATCAGCATCTA
>PVIY010056581.1:0-13251 GCA_004026745.1 Myrmecophaga tridactyla
AAAAAAATAAAAAAAAAAAAAAAAGTGCTGTCTCCTTTTGATGACCTGCCAGCAATCAAAATGCCAGTCCTGGAGTCTCCCTGTCTCTGGGTGACACATGCCAGCAAATTCTCTCGCACTGTCTATTTAGAGAGAAGCTGCAGGCTCGGGCCCCTTCTCACCCTGATAACAGACTTTCCTTCTCTCACTGTACCAGCCACATCTGTGGTCCCAGATATACCATGGCATGTGGGGTTTTCTTTATTCTTCCGATATCTCTTCTAGCAGTCTGCTTTTATTAGTTTAACTTTTTCAAAATATTATAAAAGTGATATGTGCTGTATGATCTGGGAATTCCACAAACCCCAAAGAAATGAAAAGCGGGAACTTGGACAAATAGGACCACACTGATGTTCTGGGCGGCATTATTCACAACTGCCAAAAGGCGGAGACAATCTAAGTGTCCAACAACAGATGAATGGGCAAAGAGAACGTGCTCCGTCCATACGATGGAAGTGAGGTGGCTGGACCATGCAAAAGCATGCGTGCACCTGGAAGACAACATATGGAGTGAAATAAGCCAGACACGAAAGGACAAGTATTATAAAACCTCACAGATATCAAATAATTAGAATAAGCAAACAGAAAGAAAGCAGAAGAATGGTTAAAAGAGGTAGTGGGGGTGGGGTGTGGGGGAATGGGGAGTCACTGTCACCCACCACAACTCTCGGGTCACCTTTCCCTCCCCCTTTCTCCTGAATCCTGACCCTCAAAAAATAGTCTAGACAGACAGTGGTTTAAAGTTACACAGTATTGTCAATGAAATTAATATCAAAGCACTGTCCACTTCAAATGGTTAAAATGATTTCTAGTCTATATGTATTTTACCATGACTAAAAATAAATATATATATTTTTAAAGAGATACATGTTGAATTTTTTAAAAAACTGCACAAAAGATTTATAAAGTGAAATGTAAAAGTCTCTCTCCCTCCTGACCCCCAATCTCATGCCCCCAAGCAACCAATGCTGTCTCACTGCAGTCTTCAAAAAGTTTTCCACATTTATATTATTGCTTAGCTTTAAATATTTAAAATACTGTCTCCCCTGCTATTAGTTTTCCTAATATTAACCCAGTGGGTGATATTAAATACATATTGTTTACTATTTTTAAAAAGTTCTGTATTTTATCAACATTTTTAGTTATGGAATACCATATTGGATGCTCTAAAACATGATTAAACTGTATCTATTTAACTGAGCTACTAACAAAATCAGCCTAAAGGCTAAAATGTATCTTGGCACATAAAATTAAGTAAAGGAGGCCGGTTTCATTTTTCAGTTAGGATGCTTCAGACCTGTCATTTTTTTTTTTAACTTTTTTTATTGTGTAGTATAAAATATATACAAAGCAAAGAAATAAAAAAGCAATAGTTTTCAAAGCACTCTTCAAAAAGTGGTTAAAGAATAATCCCAGAGTTTGTCATGGGCTACCATACAATCCTCTCACATTTTTCCTTCTAGCTGCTCCAGAATACAGGAGGCTAGGGTGCTTAAATACTTCTTTATCATCACAATCAACTTTTCTCCTTCTTTTGTTGGTGAACAATAACATACATACAAAAAAGCTATACATTTCCAAGCACAGCAACATAATTCATTGTAGAACATATTTCAGACTTTGACATGGGTTACAATTTCACAATTTTAGGTTTTTACTTCTAGCTACTCTAAAATACTAGAGACTAAAAGAGATGTCAATTTAATGATTCAGTATTCATATTCATTTGTTATGTCCTTTCTTTTTATGTATAATTCCACCATCACCTTTGATCTTTCCATACCTCTTATCAGGGTTGTTTGGGTTATCGCAATTCTAAAGTTTTGATATTGGAAGGGCCTGTTATTAATATGGAGTAGGGAGATGGAACTATCTAATGTTCTAGAGAGGCTGGGCTAGATTTCAGGACTTATCTGGAAAAGGGACCCATCTGGAGGTTGTACGTTTCTGACAAGTTACTCTAGTGCCTGGAACCCTTGTGGAATCTTATAAATTACCCTAGGTGTTCTTTAGGATTGGCTGGAATGGTCCTGGTTGGAGATTGGGAAGTTATGACAGGTAGCAAGGTCTACCTGAAGCTTGTGTAAGAGCACCTCCAGAGTAGCCTCTCGACTTTGTGAACTCTCTCTGCCACTGATACTTTAGTAATTACACTTCTTTTCCCCCTTTTGGTCAGGATGGAATTGTTGATCCCACAGTGCCACAGACCTATAATTTTTAACAAAATATTTTATGGACTTTAAGACAGCTCCAAGTCAAAGCTCAGATAAAATAAACGTGGAAGCTTTACCAGCTACCACTATCTATAATCAAATAACCACTTTATAGAGAATGCTCAATTTATTCATGTCAATCCCTAAGGAAAAAGTAAGCAGAATAAATGCCTTTTCAGAAAGAAAAAAGAGCACAAACTGAGGCTAAATTTGTATATGAATATATGTTTGTACTTATTTCCAAGTTTGTATGAATGAAGAACCAGAGAAAACAATGCAACGTTCATTGCTAAGCGCGGGTAGATCAAAAAGGTTAAGAGTAAATCAGCATGCTGAAACTGTAGAGCTGTGTTCCAGTAGCCATGTTTCTTGAAGATGATTGTATAAAGATATAGCTTTCACAGTGTGACTGTGTGATTGTGAAGACCTTGTGTCTGATGCTCCTTTTATCTATGGTATGGACAGATGAGTAAAAAAATACAGATAAAAATAAATAATAGGGGGAATGAAGCTTAAAATAAATTGAGTAGACTGTAATACTGGTTGTCAATGAGAGGGAGGGGTAAGGGGTATGGTTTGTATGAGTTTTTTCTTTTTTCTTTCTTTTGCTGGAGTGATGCAAATGTTCAAAAAAATGACCATGGTGATGAATACACAGCTATGTGATGATATTGTAAGTCACTGATCGTACACCATGCATAGAATGTTTGTATGTCAAGAATGTTTGTTGGTTAAGATTTACAATAAAAATATTGCGGTGGTTAGACTCAGTTGTCAACTTGGCGAGGTGAAGGCACCTAGTTCTGTTGCTGTGGACATGAGCCAATGGCATGTGAACCTCATCTGTTGCTGATTACATCTGCAGTCGGTTAGAAGTTGTGCCTGCTGCAGTGAATGATGTTTGATTTAACTGGCTGGTGCTTAAATGAGAGAGCACAACGTAGCACAGCCCAAGCAGCTTGGCATTCCTCATCTCAGCACTCGCAGCTCAGCCCAGGCCCTTGGAGATGCAGAAAGAAGTCACCCTGGGGAAAGTTGTTGGAACCCAGAGGCCTGGAGAGAAGGCCAGGAGAGATCACCCTGAGCCTTCCCAGGTAAGAAAGAACCTCAGTTGAAAGTTAGCTGCCTTTCGTCTGAAGAACTAACAAAATAAATCCCCTTTTATTAAAAGCCAGTCCGTCTCTGGTGTGTTGCATTCTGGCAGCTAGCAAACTAGAATAAATATTTTTTTAAAAAGAGAGTAAATGAGTATGTTAACCTTGTCAACATTTATTAGCATCTTACAGACTTACTCACAAAAAGCTCAGCCCTATCAAACTTGATTCGTCCATGACCAGCCAGCGTCCTGGTTTCCAGAAGAGGCAGCCTTGTCACCCTCCCACGACGCCAGGATATCGGTGAATTCATAAACGTGTGCCCCCAGCAGCTGCCCGCTTCGGGGATGGTCACCTCCCGCTGGACAGAACCTACTCAGCAGACAATCTGTCGCCTGACACTTCATGGAGTAGGCTGCTGCCCTTTCAAAATGATCAGAGCTTCAGGCATCCATCAGTCACACACGCTCCATGGTTCCCATCCCACATTCAGGACTGGGAAGGAATTCTCGCAAGCTCGTCTTCATTGGATATGTGTGCAAAACATGTTGGTGAATTCTTTTCATGTCCCTAGTCTATTTTTCTTTCTTCCTCATATACATTTTTTTATTTTTTATTTTTTTGGGTATGTGCTCCAGGAATTGAACCTGGGCCTTCCACATGGAAGGCGAGCATTCTGCCGCTAAACCACCCATGTACCTTCTTATATAATATTATTTTTATATATAAAAAAAGGCACTGGGAATGGAACCCGGGTCTCCGCCATGGCAGGTGAGAATTCTGCCACTGAGCCACCACTGCACCGCCCCCTTCTTATATACTTTTTAAATTACAGAATACATTCTATGTTAACAGTGAAACTGTCTAAAGGTATAGAAAGAACAGTTTAATCATTATTCCCTGTGCCACTTTGAATTTGTTGTACCCCAGAAAAGCCAAGTTTTTTAATCCTCATTCAATATTGCTGGGTGGGAGCTTTTTGATTGTTCCCATGGAGATGTGACCCACCCAATTGTGGGTGGTAACTTTCGATTAGATGGTTTCCATGGAGATGTGTCTCCACCCATTCAAGGTGGGGTTGCTTACAGGGGCCCTGTTCTAGTTTGCTAGCTGCCAGAATGCAACACACCAGAGATGGATTGGCTTTTAATAAAAGGGGATTTACTTTTTTTTTTTTTTACATGGGCAGGCACCGGGAATATAAAAGGGGATTTATTTTGTTAGTTCTTCAGAGGAAAGGCAGCTAACTTTCCACTGAGGTTGTTTCTTACGTGGAAGGCACAGGTTGGTCTCTGCTGGTCTTCTCTCCAGGCCCCTGGGTTCCAACAACTTTCCCTGGGGTGACTTCTTTCTGCATCTCCAAAGGCCTGGGCTGAGCTGTAGGTGCTGAGATGAGGAATGCCGAGCTGCTTGGGCTGTGCTATGTTGAGCTCTCTCATTTAAGCACCAGCCAATTAAGTCAAACGTCACTCATTGCAGCAGACATGCCTCCTAGCCGACTGCAGATGTAAATCAGTAACAGATGAGGTTCACATACCGTTGGCTTATGTCTGCAGCAACCAAACTAGGTATGCTCACCTGGCCAAGTTGACAACTGAATCTAACTAACACAAGCCCTTTAAGAAGGAACCATTTTGGGAAATGGTTTGGAGCTATGAGAGCCACACACTAGAGACCTGTGGAGATAAAGAAGGAAAACGCCCCAAGGGGAGCTTCATGAAACAAGAAGCCTGGAGAGAAAGCTAGCAGATGTCACCATGTTCACCATGTGCCTTCGCAGTTGAGAGAGAAACCCTGAGCATCACTGGCCTTCTTGAACCAAGATATTGTCCCTCGGATGCCTTAGGTTAGACATTTCTACAGCCTTGCTTTAATTTGGACATTTTCATGACCTTAGAACATGCAAACTTGCAATGTAATAAATTCCCCTTTTTAAAAGTCGTTCTGTTTCTGGTATATAACTAGAATACTCCCCAACCTGAAACCTTGAGGTAACCAATGTCAATATTCTTTTATACCTTTCTCCCTGTTCATAAGAATGTATAAAAAATAATACATTTTTCGCTTCACAAAAATGAGATCCTATTCTATATATTACATACACTATTACCCTGTAACATTTTTTCACTTTACAGTATACAAGAATGACTCTTCATTTCAGTAAATAGATAACTTTCTTTTTAATATCTGCATAATATTTCATAGCATGGATGTACCATAATTGAACAACCCAGGCGACATTTAGGTTATTTCCAGCTGGTTTTTGTTTCGCCATTAAAAATGAACAAAAAACGACAATAAACATCTTTGAGCATACATCTTTCTTTCTGTAGGTGAGATTTCAAAATTGAGATACTGGGTCCAAAGGAGTATGAGCCTTTTCTCCACACGTGTCATGTAATATATAGCCCTTTTTTGACTTTTATTTAAATAAAAACAAAACTGTATTGGAAAGCCCCTATTATGCCAGTGGGGAGTGTGGTAGTTAGATTCAGTTGTCAGCTTGGCCAGGTGACGGCACCTAGTTCTGTTGCTGTGGACATGAGCCAATGGTACATGAACCTCATCTGTTGCTGATTTACATCTGCAGTTGGCTAGGAGGTGTGCCTGCTGCAATGAATGATGTTTGACTTAATTGGCTTGTGCTTAAATGAGAGAGCTCAGCGTAGCACAGCCAAAGCAGCTCAGCATTCCTCATCTCAGCACTCGCAGCTCAGCCCAGGCCTTTGGAGATGCAGAAAGGAATAACCCCGGGGAAAGTTGTTGGAACCTGGAGAGAAGGCCAGCAGAGATCACCCTGAGCCTTCCCACCTAAGAAAGAACCTCAGACGGAAGTTAGCTGCCTTTCCTCTGAAGAACTAATGAAATAAATCCCCTTTTATTAAAAGCCAATCCATCCCTGGTGTGTTGCATTCTAGCAGCCAGCAAACTAGAACAAGGAGGGAAACTCTGCCTCGGCTACTGGGGGCTCTGCTGTCTTTTGCAAGCTCCCTGAGAGTCCAAGCTGGGAAAAAGGCTTTGCCCCATCAGGTCTGTAGAAGTTCCCCTCACTGACGCCCTCCGGCTTTCCACAAGGAGGGAAGCAAAGTCTATTGTTTCTGTGCCAGGTTTTGGGACAGGAATCTTTCTAGGACTTGGAGCCCAGACTTGCCTCCTATACCCTGTTTTTCTATAGAACTATTCATCCGCTCCTTAGTAAGACGTGTTCATATGTTAGTGCAACTGATCTCATTCTCACTTTATTATGATTTTTTTTTGCATGGGCAGGCACCAGGAAATGAACCTGGGTCTCCCACATGGCAGGCGAGAACTCTGCCTGAGGCCCGCCCTGACATTTTATTTTTGGCTAAGAAAGTGCTGCCTCAACTTTGTTGACTAATCCATTCTTTCTCCACTTATCTGACATTCCACTTTTAATATACACTTAAATCTTTCATGTGCATGGACATGTTTGAGGATTTTTCACTTAGTTCTATTTTAGGAATCTTTAGATTCCATTTCTAGCCATGCTGGGTTTTTAAAAATTATTATTTTTAGCATTATAACACATCTTGGTATCTAAAGACGCTCGCTTCTCCCCATCACTCTTCTTCAAACTACTAAAACTTCTAAAAATGTATTACATATCCTTCCAGATGAACTTCTGATTCACTCTTCTGAGTTCTAAACGTGGTATTTTGTATGGGATTCTGTTAATACTACAGAATAACTTGAAATTAATTTATCTCTTTATAATACTGAATCTTTCCTTATAAAAACAGATGGATTTCAATTTGTTTAAGTATTCTAGTGCAGCCTCTTAAAATTTAATTTCTAAATATATTTATGTTGCTACTGAAAGATTTCCTTTACATTTTCACTGGTTAGTGTTACTATAAATGAAAGCTATTGAGAGATATCTTTATCTATATAGTAACCACTTTTCTCAAAATTCCCTTTTATTTCCTTCCAACTTTGGGTTTTAATTTAAATACAGTTACATTTATTCATTTTAAGTGCACAGTTTGATGAATTTTGGTCACCATCTAAGGTCGTATAACCTCATCACAATCACAATATGGAACGTCCCGTCACTCTAAAATATGTCCTTGCGCCCCTTTGCCGATGGCCCCTGAGCCTGACCTCTGGCTCCCAGGCAAAGACTGCTCTGCTTTCAGCCATTCAAGTTCTGCTCTCTCCAGAATTTCATATAAATTACAGAAACTAAGCTCTCCTCACACTCATCTGACATTAGTAACTATTTTTCTCTACATGAAAGAAATCATCCCTATTGCCAGGCAAGAGTGAATTGTAACATGTGAAACTACAAGGGCTTCCACCCACACCCTAAAAAATAGCTTCATTCCAGGTGCCGTCCTTTCGGCTTTCAATCTGATGTTATTTCTGATCTTCCCCACAGATCTATGGCTAAACTAACTGAGACTCACCAGGTCTGCCCGAAACACAAGGTTTCTCAATTCACTTACCAGGGAGAGAATATCTATCTCAAAGCAGAGCTGAGGAAGTGATGCAGCCAGAGAAGGAAAAGGAAAGCAGGAGGGAGCCATCGACAGGGAGTTAAAAGCAACTTAGGTCGATGATAAAGCAAGTGGTAAGGAGAAGACATTTTTAGAAAACCCCAAGAGTCCAGAGACTGAAATGCCTATAGTGGAAAGCGAGGAACAGATGGTGAAAGAGACTGAAAAAGCTGACATCCAAAATAGATAACTTAAATAGGGAGTTCGGCATCCATGAGACCTCAGCGTTTCTTAAAGAAAAACCCTCCATGGGTGTTGCAGTGGGATGAAGGGAGAGACAAGCAAAGCTTCAAGTTTCCATGATAACTGTTTTTCACCCTGAATGGTCAGTGAAGCCATGTTCCGTGGTGGCTATGCCACGACTAATGCCGTCTCTTTGTCTCTGACCCAGAGGTCTTATGTTTCTTGTTAGTGCCTATGTATGAAACTGCAGCAGGATGACTTGTTAGTTTTTAAGTAAGGTAAAATCTCAGACCCTTCGCAGTTTCTGACTTAACACACTGCCACCAATTATCTTTCTAAAGCTTTGCTTTGTCCAGGCTATATCCGTGCTCAAAATCTTTCACAGTTTCCCACTGCAGAATATCATTCAACTTCTTAGCCTGTCATTCCAACTCCCTTTCCAGCCCATTCGCCCAATTTTGCCCTGTGCAAGCCTGGGCTCGTAATCCACGTGGGCTTCGGATGTTGCCCAAACATAAGCATCAACATCCTGTATCCAGGCTGCTGGTCATGCCATTCCCTCTGTCTTGAACCGTAGACCTGGGGTGCAGATGTGGGAAGAATCCACAGAGCCCAGTGCCTGACCTTCCCAGAGCACTCTTTAAGGAACAGTGAACCAAACCATTCATTTCTTCACATCTGTTGCCTTGGTTCCTAGGGGAGGAAATCACTCTGCGTTCTACCCCAGCCATAATGGGCTGAACTTCAGTGCTGGAGCCCATGGTGACCTCATTTTGGTTGCACACGTGGCAGATGAACCAATGTAGCTTGGCTTGAAACTCTGACAACAGGGGAATTCTGTAGTTGATGGCACCAAACAAACCCAAATATCATACAGTGGGACACATGGCCCCAGAATAAGTCAAGGTATAAGATGGGGCTGGGGAGGGATGGGGAACATTTCCTTCAGGATAAGGAAGCAGGGGAGCAAAGCAGCAACTCCACACATCAGGTTACGGCTCAAGGTGCCAAAACTGGAGACCTGCTGAGACTTAATCTTCAATGAGGCAGCTGTAATATTTTTAAATCTGTTTTGTAGAAGTCTAAAATATGTTATAATAATTTTTTCTTTCAGTGGGCGTAGCCACCTGTTTTTCTACCCTCAGCCTCTAGTTTAAAAATCATTTCCTAAAAATAAAGGAAACATTTGCCCTCTTTTCTTATCTCATATATTATTAGGAAAGAAGGAATTTCACCCGACCAACAACATCTGGTGAAATATCCAAGCACAACTAACAAATATTTACAGATCTAGGTGATTAAAAACTTTGTTTTCTCTTTATTTCCCAATACTATGGGATTCTGTTTTACATAAGCCATAGCATAAGCCAGGTCGTTTACCAAAAAACGATGTATTTTGCCATACTTCAGAAAACAACAACAAACCTTTAAAAAGCGTGTTGGGGAAGAGACATTTCAATAGAATCCCCTTAAACACAGCCCTCCTGGTTATTTATCTAGGGGGTTGGATTTTTAAGGACACATCTGTTTCCTAAAGCAGAAGAGGGTCTGGGCTGGTATAAGGGACAAACTTTGAAGCCAGACCAGCCTTCCTCAGAATCATGCCAGCTCTGCGGCTAACTTTGCGGGGGCCTGTGAGATAAATCGGGGACAGATCTCACTGGCTTGTAGAAGGTTTAAAACATCAGAAACTTGAAACACATGGCACTGTGCCTGGCACACAGCAGGCGCTCAATAAATGGCGATTACTGCTAAGCCCGCAGGCCCTTCTTCCATCACCCGTCCCAAACAGGATGGCTCCCTGTGGGCCGGTCAAACCAACCCACGCCACAGAGGGACGTGGACGTGCAGGATGCAAAGGTGAGTACCGCAAGGCTCTCGTCTTTGAATAACCTCAGGTCAGACTAACAGAGCGCCATACCGAAGTGACTCCAGGTGTCAGTCTTCTTTTATTTGGTACAACAACTGGCAGCACCTGGGAAGCTGCGCTAATTTTTACAGCCTCGGGAGCCAGAATTCCGAGAGGCAGCACCTGGCTACGAGCCCCGAGCTTCCCGGGATCTCCCAGCGGATGGAGGTGGAGGGGGGCGGGGGGGGTCCCGAGCGAGCGCCACTCACCAGCACCAGGTGCACCAGGGCGTCGTAGCAGAGCCAGGCGAGCGCCCCGCGGTCCGCCGCCGTCCGCGCGCGGCCCAGCCGCAGGCCAAGCGCGCAGCCCAACGCCAGCAGCGCGGCGCAGAACAGCAGCGAGCCGCCCGCAGCGGGATCCAGCGCCCAACCCGCGGCCATGCTCCTCCCCACACCGCCCGCCTGGGGCCCGGAGCGTAGGAGAGGGGTCGGGCGCCGACCCGGTTGGGGCTTCGCTGGAGGAGCGGGGCCACAAGGGGCGGAGCTTCCCGTGGGGCGGGGCTTCGCTGGAGGAGCGGGGCTACAAGGGGCGGAGCCTCCCGTGGGGCGGGGCTTCGCTGGAGGAGCGGGGCCACAAGGGGCGGAGCCTCCCCGTGGGGCGGGGCTTCGCTGGAGGAGCGGGGCTACAAGGGGCGGAGCCTCCCCGTGGGGCGGGGCTTCCCTCACGCCTCCGCGTCTCCGCAGCGGGGTTTCCGGGCCTCGCCAGACCTGCGCGTGGACGTACCTCAAGGGTTGGGTTTGTGCGCATATGAACTCGCTTTTACCGTCTCGACCAGATGTGTTCCCTGGCCAAGCCCAAAGGATCATTCAATGGATCACGCTTTTTGATGCAGTTTGATTTCTAACAAGGTCCAAAACCTAAGCCACCGAGTGCAGTTCAGACGGTGGAAATTTTGCCGGGGGTGGGGGGTGTGTGTGGAATTTTAGGGATAAAAGGCCTTTGCAGATCATGCCGGGATGCGGGCACAGGTCGTTTGCAACCACCAGCAGGCTTGAAAGCCCTTGTTGCTGACTCTGACCCTGTTTCCATTTCTTAAAAATCCAGAAAAGTAGCAGAAACTATGGAGGAGAGGGGTAGTAAGAGGTATCTGCTTGGTGCTAGGTGCTTTCACCTGCATACACTTCTTCGAGACAAACCACTGGAGATCGGAGTCACGGTTAAAAGATTGAGACCTCTAACCCAGCCAGCTTCTTTCCTTGAGGGTAGCCAGATCAATACAGGACAGATAAATTCGAGATTCAGATCCGCGACGAGTAATTTTTTCGTCCATATTTACACGAAGTAACACCAAGGTACTTACACTAAAAAATTATTCCCGCGCGGATCTGAAATTCAGATTTAACTGGGCTAACCTGTATTTTTATTTGTTAAATCTGGAAACCCTATTTCAATTGGATAAAGCATAAATTTCCATTTTAAAGACACCAGAAGGGAAAAGACTGAGAGTCTCTGTCACAGCTCCTTAATTTTGTAAATAAAAGAGGCCTAGTAATTTGCCCAGGGCTACAAGTAAATATAGTGGCAATACCATGCTGAGAACACTGCACTACTAACATATTACGTTCCACTGGCAAGGGGGGCGGGGGTAGGGGGTACAAAGGTTGCTAATCAGATGCTTTCGAAATAAAGAGATTAGCCTAGATTTTCTGGGCTGGCAAGGGTCCTTTAAATGTGATGGGTCAGTGTCAAAGCGCAGCTAGAGAAAGCCTTGACCAGCCACCCCTAGGTTTAGGAAGGAGGGCATGAGCCAAGGAATGCTGGCAGCCTCTAGAAGATGGGAAAGGCTCCTTTAGAGCTTCTAAGGGATTGATTTTAGCTCAATGACACCCATTACAGACTCTGGCCTCCAAAACGTGAGATAAATTTGTTATTTAAAGCTATAGGAAAGAACACACCCAATGATGGGGTGGTGCATTGCCCCAGCTGGAGTCATGGGGAGCTGCCATGAGCATTGTGCTGACTACTGCCTGTGCTGCTAATAATGAAGTTCTTTTTTTAAAAAATCTCTGACCCAGGCATCTTGTGTCTTTTGCCAGCCTCTCCGATCAGTAACATGCTTACACAAGGCTCAGTTTTCAGACCCTGCACAGCTCTTCAATTTACTTCACCCCTACTTCATGCATGCCACTCCTACAAATAAAAACATTGCCCTGCATAACTACAATACTACTATTATCACAGATCAGAGTGCTTGGAAATTTTAGTTTTAATCAAAGTAATTCATGTTACATCATCAAAGTGTCAAATAATGTGACAGATCTTGGATGAAAACCAAAGTTCCCTGTGCTCCACTCCTCCCAAATTCTTTTTAGCTGTATCATCTGTATTTCTTATATCCTTATATCTTCTGTATTTCTCTGTCTTTATGAAATAAAAAAAAATACTGTTCACTCTTTAGTTATAGATTTTAGACATGGCTCTGAACTTTGTATTATGGAAGATGAAGGTTCAGCTTCCCTTCCAAACCAAACCTTCCAATATGGTAAACCGCCTTTCTGTTTAAGCCAAAATTCAGCATTTGCATTGTTATACCTACAAAAGTACTATTTGCTGCTAAGCCAAATGATGTCCTATGATTTCCTTTCTCACAGTCTTTCATCCTAAAGTTAATAATTGCCTCATTTTTCTTTGTTTCATTTTTTCAGCCCTGTGGCGGTTTGGAAGCTGGCATGTACCCCAGAAAAAGCCATGTTCTTTTTTTTCCTCCATTCTGACGATTTATCATTTCCTGTTTTATTTTCTTTTTTTAAAATTAACAAGTTTTTTTTAGATGTAATTCACATACTGTACATTTCAATAGTCCCAGAGTGGTACAACCATTACCATAGGCAATTTTATAACATTTTCATCAACTCCAAAAGAAACACAAACACCTTGTACCCCTTAGCATCCCCATCCCCCCAATTCTCCCACTCAGTTGGTTTTCTTTTCACTTTCTTCAGAAAGCCATGTTCTTTTTTTTAAAAATATTTTTATTGAGAAATCTTCACACACATACATTCTATACATAGTGTACAATCAGTGACTTACAATATCGTCACATAATTGTGTATTCATCACCATGATCATTTTTTAGAACATTTGTATCACTCTAGAAAAACAAATAAAATGAAAAAAGAGAAAAAATTTCATACATACCATATCCATTACCACTCTCTCTCATTGACCATTAGTATTTCTGTCTACCCAATTTATTTTACCCTTTGTTCCCCCTATGATTTATTTATTTTTTATCCATATTTTTTTACTCATCTGTCCATACCCTGGATAAAAGGAGCATCAGACACAAGGTTTTC
>PVIY010056582.1:0-13252 GCA_004026745.1 Myrmecophaga tridactyla
AAATGCTAGTGGTAAATGAAAGCGAGGGGTAAGGGGTATGGTATGTATAATCTTTTTTTCTCTATTATCATTTTATTTCTTTTTCTGTTGTCTTTTTATTTCTTTTTCTAAATCGATGCAAATGTTCTAAGAAATGATGAATATGCAACTATGTGATAATATTAAGAATTACTGATTATATATGTAGAATGGAATGATACTTTAATGTTTTTTTGTTAATTTTTTTTAATTAATAAAAAAAGTTAAAAAAAAAAGTAGATTGCAGGTGGAGTAGAGTAAAAATAACAATCAATTTCATTGAGAGAGCGAAAGAGAGAGAGAAGATGGGAGATGAATCTGGCCCTGGCACTGTCGGATCAACAATGCCATCCTGACCAAAAAGGGGAAAAGAAGTGTAACAAATAAGGTATCAGTGGATGAGAGAGTTCAAATAGAGCCAAGAGGTTACTCTGGAGGTTGCTCTTATGCAAGCTTCAGTTAGACATTGCCACCTATCATAACTTGCCAGACCCCAACCAAAGCCATTCCAGCCAATCATAAAGAACACCTAGGGCCATATATAAGATCCTACAAAGGTTCCATGCACTAGGATAACTTTCCAGAAACTTACAACCTCCAGATGGGTCCCTGGACTAGATAAGTCCTGAAACCTAGAGGAGCCAGCCTGTCCAGAACATCAGCTATTTCCATCTCCCTACCCCTTATTATTGACAGCCCTTTCCATTTGAAAAAGCTAGAATGGACATAGCCCAAACATCCCTAAAGAGTAGAAGAAAGATCAAAGGTGCTGGTTATACAGAGAAGGTAGGGTTTAATAAACAAGCATGATTGCTGAATCATTATATTTATATTTCTTTTAGTCTCCAGTATCTTTGAGCAGCTACGAGGAAAAACCTAAAATTGTAGAATTGTAACCCATACCAAACTCTGAAATCTGTTCTACAACTAATTGTGGGGCTGTGCTTTGAAATTTATTGCTTTTTCGTATATATGTTACTTCTCACAAAAAAAATTTAAAAACTAATGATTAAAAAAGACATATTTCCTCTAGTCTTCAACATCTTGGAGAAGCTGGAAAGAAAAATCTGAGATGATGGTATGGTAGCCCATGACAAACTCTGGAATCTGTCCTGTAACTACTTGTTGAAGAGTGCTTTGAAAACTATTGGTTTTTCTTTCTTTGCTTCGTATATATGTTATATTATACAATAAGAAAGTCAAAAAATAAAATAAAATGGCATATAATAGGAAACAGAGAAGAAAATGTTGGTTAGTATTTACATATATATATCGCTCTACAAATACCTCTATATGAGGATAGATTGTCTAAGTTTAACAACCAACTGAATAAGCTACAAAATTTACCAAACTGTGTTGTATAAAAAAGAAATTTGAACACAGAAAGATTTTTTTTCTTTTTTCTTTTTTTTGTTGCATGGTCTGGGAATTGAATCCAGGTCTCTAGAATGGAAGGCCGGCATTCTAACCACTGAACTACCTGTGCACCCCAAAAGATTTTTAAATAATCAATAAAACATGAAAATTATTATTCTAACAAATATGATGAGGCATTGGTATCCTTCATAAATCAAAAATTTATACAAATTGTTAGGGGAAAATGCAAAGATTCCAAAGGACTCAAATGGAGGTCTCACAAAGGATAAAGCAAAAAAGGTGAGGAAATAAGGTAAAATATTCAACCTCCTTAGGCAATCAGAGAAGTAATAATGAAAATAACAATGAGTTCATCAATACTGTAACAATATTTTCTACCTAGCAAATTTTAAAAAGATTAAACAACTTGATGATGGCAAGAATGCAATATTGGAACATTCAATAAGGCAACATACACAAAGAAGCTGTGATTTCACTATGCTAAAACAGACAGATATTCTTTACATTATGGGACTGATTATTATGCAGTCATTAAAAATCCCACTTATACCATTGACAGTACTTCACTTATACCACTGACAGTACTTTTCTTAGGCTATTCTGATAGTATGAGGGGTTGTGGAGGTCTTTCCTGCTCTCATTGTACATCAGCAAAATTCTGTAAGTAGAGAAATAATAAAGGTTAAAAATACATGTACAAAAAAATGTGTACAAAGAATGTTTATTTGAAGAAATGCTTTTTATATGAAGGGGGAAAAAAAACAAAATATAAAATTATATAATCTTAACTAAAAATGTAGAGAAGGCCAAACAGAAAATGTCAGGATTTTCAGCAAGATATGGTTTCATGCTTTTATTTGATGAGGGTGGGGGAATACTTTGCACTTTCACAATAATAAAAACCTTTGATAAGCAGGGATAATGTAAAAAAGGGAGGGAATCTAACAAATGCCTCCATGGCTAATATAGTTATACGAAGAAATAAAAATTAATTCCCCAGTCCTATTTGGGAACAAGAGGAAGCAGTGTTTAATCTACGGAGCGCTTAACACCCAGCTATATCAAAACTTCCCAAACACTGTTAGACTTTCCCCTCTCCAGAACATATCTCAAGTCAAATGGATTGAGAGATCAGCCATTTCTTCTTTCTGGGAGTTTTATAGGCAGGAATTAAAGAATAAAGAGGATGATATTTTCCATTTTTATTATATTCTATGTGAGTAGAGCCCTCTCTTTCCTGTTTTTGTGATAGAATTCAACTTCTATAACTAAATAGAGGCTTAATAAAAGCTACCTGACCCTCTGGAAACTGCAAAACTAGACAGACAAGATTGATGGGAGAAAGAGCACAAAATATATGTTTATTCCCTCCAAAGATGCTTAATTAGAGCCTCTCCACCCAGCGCACTGCTTCGTCTAATTGAAAAACAGTACAGTCTGACAACGGTAAATGGAGACTCATTAAGTTCCATTAGCAGCAGTCACATCACATTGAATGGATATAAAAGACACAGCAACTATTCACAGCAACAGGTAACACACTACAATAGAATCCTGTTAGAAAAATAACCTGCCCATCTTCAAATCGGGTCCTCTTGCTTTTATGGGCACTTATTTTCTAAAGCTCAATGTCCTGTGAAACATGTTTTAATTATATTCCTGGACCGCCAACCACATTAATTTAATCCAGCCTTTCAGTCATTTTGACATGTAGAATACATTCTTATAATTTTAGTTTCCTCTGAGCAGGATGTGAGGGTAGAGGGAAGACCAGCACAGATACTGTATAATCATCATCATCATCATATTCACTGAGTGCTCACTATGTACCAGGCATTTTACAAGACTCTATATGTATTATTTTGTTTAATCCATGTGACAACCCTATTAGGTGGGTGTTTTTGTTTTTCAGCTGCTAAAAAGTACCATACAATGAAGTTAGTTTAACAACAGGAGTTTATTGGTTCACAGTTTCAGAGCTAGAAGGCTTTCTTCCTCCCTGAGCTGGTATCTTCTGGCTGGCCAGCAATCTTCGGAGTCCCTTGATTTTTCCATCACATGGCAATGCACATGCTGGTGTCTTCTCCTTTCTCTTCTAGGTTCTGTTGGCTTCCAGCTTCTGGCTGCTCCCCATGGCTTCCCTCTCTATGTCTAATTTCCTTTGCTTAGAAGGACTTCCAACATATTGGATTATGGTGCATTTTCATCAGTTTGGGCGCATCATAACTAATAACATCTTCAAATGTTCTGCTTACAGATGGGTTCACACCCGTAGGATCAGGTAGGAGCCGAACTTGCCTTTTGTGAGAGACATGATTCAATCCCCAACAGTAGGCATTGCTATTATCCTTTTCACAAAAATGAGGTGAGGTTATATGGCCTGAGTCACGTGGCTGGTGGGTGATGGAGGCAGGGTTCGCATCCAGATGGTCCAACTCCACATTTGATGGCATGAAGCACTGCACTCTAGCACCTTTCAGCAGCTCATGTGATATCAGGGGCAGGCTTCTTTGGGGAGTCTTAGAAGCTCATGAAGTAGTATATAAATTACACCAATATTTCCCAGGCTGAGAGGAATTCACAGACATCCCTCAAAAAGGTTGCATGGTCATATATGGATGGAAACTACTAAAACTCTCTACTGCCAAACCACACTGCATATTATCTTAAAGTATTTAAACAGTGCAGCATTTCCCAAATACAACATACCCAAACATGCTGGATGTGGAAGAACGCCTACTAACATATTGCTCTACAGAACAGAGATAGGGAAATGCTGGCTTACACTGCTAGGGTCAAAAAGAAGCCAGCACTCAGAAGAGGAAGAGTGGAACCTAACAAATTGTATTCAGTGGGGAAAAAAAAGAGAAAAAGACAATATTTCCCTCCTTTTTCTACTTTCACCACTCCTTTAATTCTATAAGGTGCTCTCTTCTTTAGAAGAAAGCAAATATGCAATATCTTTTTAACTTCCTTTCCCTCCCTCTTTAAACTACTTCTCAGTTAGCCCAGAAAAGTATCCTTCCCTCCCTCCTATACCTCATTTATGAGCTCCCCAGAAATAATCTCAATAAGGATAAAAGTATAAGCAAGAATGCCAGGAAGACAGCTCTGTCAAAGAGGACAATTGATTATGTTCTGAAATTGAATTCTAAATTCTAACGCAAATTCTAAAGTATGCAGAATATTTTTTGGAAGCTATGTGCCCTTCTACATTCCAATTCTTCTCTAACTGAATACCAAGGAAGAAAAAAAGAGAGAAATATAATATATAATGATTGATGTTAGTCTTTTAATTTTATTTTTATTATTGAATTACTTGTTTGTAAAGGTTTGGTTCTCAGGTTTTCACTCTGGATTACCTTGGCTCATGATTCTACCTTCTCCTAATTTTCCTTATTCTCCTCTGGCCTATTCTTTTCAATCTTCTCCATGAGTTTCTTTTCCCTTGCCCATTATACAAGTGTTGGTACCTCTCAGAGTATTATCTTCAGCCCAGTGAATTTTCTCACCCTCCTTGCTTCCTGGGCATAATCTCAGCCTCCGTCAGTTTCAATTCCCTACAACAGGCAGATAGCTCTTAAATCTCTTCATTCAGCTCAAACGGAATTTCTCGCACATCTTGAGATTTGTACATCAAGAGTCTCTCAGACATCTCTGGGTAAATGTGCCACAAGAATTTTAAGCTAAAATTCATTGCTTTCCTCACATCTTTTTCTCCATGTACATTCTCTACCTCAGATGTACCATCTTTTACCCAATAACCCCTGCTACAGATCTGAGAGCCATCCTGGACTCCTTCTTCTCCCTCAGCTCCATATCCAATCAGTAACACAACGCATGAGTTGTCCATCCTAAATAAATGTTTGCTTCACGCCTTCCTTTCAATTCCACCACCACTAGCCTTGGTGAGGGTCTGGGACTCACCCAGCATCATTCTCTACAGTGGTCACCCAGTTCTAATTCTGACCTCTCAAATCCACACTATTACTGAAGGAATCTACCTAGAAGGTAAGCGTCCCTATCACTGACCACCTGAAATCCTTCCTTAGTTTTATTGTTTAAATTAAGGGGCCCTCCATAATCTTATTCTGGTTCATATTCTGTATACTCTCTTTTCCTTTTTTATCCATTTATTCTACTTTTCTTAAAGTTAGAAGGGAATTTGTATTAAATATATATACTCACAATTTTTGAAGTCTATTTTTACGTAATCACATACTATCTGTCAGTGCAGTGGTTCACATTTCATCTATATTGACTCATTGAGCCCTCAAAACAACTTCAAGGGGAAGGTACATTTTCACGTCCATTTTACAGATAAGAAAACTAAGGCTCAGAGAGATTCAGCAAGATTGCCAGGGACATATAAATTGCAAGCAGCAGGAGCAGGATTTCATCCTAGTTCTGTAAACTCCTAGTCTGAATATATGTTTCATATGAAACTGAGCTAGGGCTCAGCTGTTCCACAAGGCTCAAGGAACATAGCTATAAAGGGGACAGAATGTATGGAAGAGAGAAAGAGAAACAGAAGTTCATAAAATTGTGACCTAAAGACATTATTTAGATAAAAATAGAATTTTTGTGTGCTCCCAAATCTTTGACATTCAATCAATTTTTCTCAATATTAAATTTGACCCCAAATTCAATTAACACATATTTACATTAATAAGTTACCAGCAGAAAAGTTCAAAATTATATGTCCATAGTGAACCATTTGGTAAGCTCTGAATGTGATTCTGTTTTAAATAAGACCAAATTTAAGGATTCACTAGCTATCTATTTGAACGTAAGAAAAAAAAGATACATAATTAGGTATAACATTTTATGATTGGCTCATGTATATTTAAAAATGAAGGCATGCATTTAACTTCTGTCAATTTGCTGCCACTTAAAAAAGCAAGTCTGTGTTTTAAAAAACCCATATAATAAGATGCAGTCCCTCCATATTTTAACACAGGGCCATGCACCCACAATTAGTAATAACTCCACAATATCTTTTCCTACTCCAGTTTCTTTTTTTTTTTTTTTTTAATTTGCATATGGGCAGGAGGCACCAGGGATCGAACTCCAGACCTCCAGCACGGCAGGTCGGAGCTCTGCCTGCTGAGCCATGGCAGCCGCCCCTACTCCAGTTTCTTAATGTGTTCACTTTCTCCAACTCATCTACTCCTCTTTCCTCAAGACTCTGAAACCTCCCTGCACCCACCTATCCCCAAATCACACATACCCACAGCCACCCCAGATGAAGACTTTACCTCAAGACCAACTGTGTCCCCAGCCCCTGTCAGCATCCTCTTGTACAATGGCCATATTCTCTCCTGTCCCACTGCCAGGCAGGAAGACTGGACCCTACATTAACTTCCTTTCTTAAGGACTTTGCTTCAGCAGATAGCCCCTTCCCTCCTGTGGCATCTGTAATTCCTCACTTGCTGGTGGAGCATTTCCAGAATCTTACAGATGTGTTTATTATCTTCACATTAACAAAATAAAATAACTTTCTTGTCCGCATAGCCTCCTTGCTTCCCTTTATGGCAAAACATCTCAAAAAAGAAAGTCATCTGGCAGAAGATGGCTGACTAGAGCAGCTCAAGATTAGCCCTGCTCCACAGAAAGGCTGGAGAGGGGACAGGAGGGCGACTGAGGTGGCAATTCAGGGAGGGGCAGTGGTGGCTGACCTGGGAGAGCTTTCCGCACCATATGCAGCAGCCCTGGTTGCAGAGGCCGAGGAAGTGAGAGGCAGAATGCTAGAGCCTGGTGCAGAGGTGCCAAGCCACAGAGCCTGCACGAACCAGAGCCCGGGACTAGGAAGTAAGCCAGGCCACATTCCTTGGGCACACTACCCTCACCAGTGCAGCCCCATGACCGCCAACTCACCCCACACCCCATGCACCTAAACCCCATCACCCTCTTGCATTCCCCACACTCCAGGTGCCCCACCCCACCAGGGTCCAGTGCACATACCTGCCCCACACCCCCACTCCAAGTGCAGCCTAACACACCTCTCCTGCAAACCTCCTGAGCACTACCTCCCCCTTCCTGATCCCTGCAGGTTGTTGCCAGCACATAAAGGTTGCAGGCACTAACCTCCATACCTAAGCTACCCCTGCCCCACCCCCTGCCACAGTTTCGCATAGCCTCACCCAGCCATCCCTGAGTTGAGTGCATCCCTTTACAGCATTTACAGGCCCCCACATGCGCAGGGCCCCAATCACATCATTCAGCTCTGGGAACCGCACTTTACAGCACTCCTGGAATTGCACATGCGCACAGCCCTCAACCTCACTTCCTAGCTCTGAGAAAGTGTTGATTGCACAGCCGGGTCACATCTGCCCCCAATCAACTAAGGCGTAATGCCAACCTGCTGCCACAGCTCTACACATGCACACAAAAGGCCCCATGCCTTAGACCAGTGCACACCAGGGTTACGTCCCCCAGGCCAGTGCATGCGCACAGCTACATCCTCCTTGGCTGCTGGGCACTCACGTTCACAAGCATCAGTGTAACATCCCCAAACTGTGCCCATTCCTGCCCTGAACAAATCACCAGTGCCTTACTCCCTGCTGTAGAACCATCCCACAAACACAAGGCCTTAGACTAACGAAAGAAATCAACTCCCAAAGTAAATCAAGATATTTACATGCAACAAGACAACAGAAGATCACTAAATATACCAAAATGCAAACAGATAAAACCTTGCCTAATGACCAAACTAAACACCAGCGGAGACACTGACGTTGAAACAACTAATTAAAGATATTCATACAACTCTACTAAATAAAATAAGTGGGATAGCAAATGACATAAGGGAGATCAAAAGGATAGTAGAAGAGCACAAAGAGGAATCTGAAAGAATAGAAAAATAGTGGAAATCACAGAGATTAAAGACTCTGTTGACTAAATAAAAGACATACTAGAGGCACACAACACCAGATTTGAAGAGATAGAAGAAAAGAATAAGTGATGTAGAGGGCAGGATAATGGACTTCTAAGATTCAAAGCAGCACATGGCAAAAAAAGGTGGAAAAATTGAATGGGAAATCAGGGAAATGATAAACTAAACAAAGCATAGTAAAATAAGAATCACTGGTGTCCCAGAAGGAGAAGAGAGGAGTAAAGGGCTAGGAAGAGTAGCTACAGATATAATGGGGGAAATCTTCCCAACCTGCATAAAGGACATAATTATACAAGTTGTAGCCAAACAAAGCAGGAATTGCTATACGAATATTGAACAAAATAGACTTTAAATGTAAAGACATCATAAGAGACAAAGAAGGAAACTATATACTAGTTAAAGGGTCAATTCACCGAGAACATATGACAAGCATAAATGTTTATGCTCCCAATCAAGGAGCTCCAAAGTATATGTGATAGACACTGGCAAAAGTGAAGGGAGTGATATAGATGTTTCAACAATAATAGTAGATGACTTCAATGCACCACTCTCCTCTATACATAGAACAACCAGACAGATGATCAGTAAGGAAATAGAGAAGTTAAATAACTTGATAAATGAATTAGACCTAACAGACATATATAGGTCATTGCACCCCAAAGCACAAAGTTGAACATCCTTCTCTAGCGCTCATGGAACATTCTCCATTTTAGATCATATGCTGGGGCACAAAACAGGTCATAATAAATGTAAAAAAACTGAAATTATTCACAGCACTTTCTCTGATCACAATGGGATGAAGCTGTATCTCAATAGCCACCAAAGAACAAGAACATTCACAAATATATGAAGACTAAATAACACACTCTAAAACAGCCAATGAGTTCAAGTAGAAATTGCTAGAGAAATCAGTAGTTATCTGGAGATCAATGTAAATGAGATTAAAACCTATCAGAATTTATGGGATACAGCAAAGGCTGCACTGAGAGGGAAATTTATTGCCTTAAATGCCTATATTAAAAACCAAGAAAGAGTGAAAATCTAGGGCTTAACAGCACACCTGGAGGAACTTGAGAAAGAAGAGCAAACTCACCTTAAAGCAATAGAAGAAGAGAAATAAAAAAGATAAAAGCAGAGATAAAAGAATGGGAGAACAAAAGAACAACAGAAAGAATCAATAAAACCAAAAGTTGGTTCTTTGAGAAAACCAATAAAATTGATGGGCCACAGGTGGGCCATGGTGGCTGAGCAGACAAGAATGCTCGCCTGTCATGCCAGAGAACCTGGGTTCGATTTCCGGTGCTTGCCCATGTAAAATAGTAATAATAATAATAATTAAAAAAAAAATTGATGGGCCACTAGCAAGACTGACAAAGAAAAAAGAGAGAGAATGCAAATAACCAAAATCAGAAATGGGAAGGGGTGCATTACCACAGACCCTGAAGAAATACAAGAAATTATAAGAGGATACTATGAACAACTATATGCAAACTAGACAACTTAGACAAAATGGACAAATTCCTGGAGACATGCAAACAAGCTACACTGACTTGGGAAAAAATCGAAGATCTCAACAAACCTATCACAAGTAAATAGCTTCAATCTGTCATCAAAAATCTTCCTACAAAAAAAAGCCCAAGACCAAATTTTATCAAACATTCCATAAAGAACTAACACCAATCCTGCTCAAACATTTCTGAAAGATTGAGGAAAACTGAACTCTACCTAACTCGTTTTATGAAGCTAATATCATTTTAATACCAAAACTGGGTAAAGATGCTATAAGAAAGGAAAATTACAGGCCAATCTCCCTAATGAACACAGATGCAAAAATTCTCAATAATATATTAGCAAATCGAATCCAAAAGCACAATAAAAGAATTATACAACATGACCAAGCGGGGTTTATACTAAGAATGCAAGGATGGTTCAACACAAGAAAATCAATTAATGTAATATAGCACATTAACAAATCAAAAGGGAAAAATCACATGATCATCTTGATTGATCTGAAAAAGCATTCGACAGAATGCAGCCTCCTTTTCTGATAAAAACAGTCCAAAAGATAGGCATCAAAGATAACTACATCAATATGATAAAGGGAATATATGAAAAACCGATAGCCAGCATTGTACTCAGTGGAGACAGACTGAAAGCCCCCTAAGATCAGGAACAAGAGAAGGATGCCCACTTTCACCACTATTATTCAACATTGTGCTAGAAGTTCTAGATAGAGAAATCAGGCAGGACAAAGAAATAAAAGGCATTCAAATCGGAAAGGAAGAAGTAAAACTCTCATTTGCAGATGATGTGATGCTATACTTGGAAGATTCTGCGAAATCTACAGCAAAGTTACTTGAGCTAATAAACAAATTCAAAAAGGTGGTGGGATATAAAATTAATGTGCAAAAATCAGTAACATTTCTATAAACAAGCAATGACCTAGCTGAGGAGTCAGTTAAGGAAAAAAAATCCATTCAAAATAGCAACTAAAAGAATCAACTACTTAGGAATAAACTTAACTAGGGAAGTAAAGGACTTGTACACAGAAAACTACATAACATTGCTAAAAGAAATCAAAGGAGATCTAAATAGGTGGAAAGACATTTCCTGTTCATGGATAGGAAGGCTAAATATAGTTAACATGTCAATTCTCCCCAAGTTGATCTACAGATTCAACATATTACCAATCAAAGTTCCAACATCCTACTTAACTACCAAATTCATCTGGAAGGCAAAGAGACCACGAATAGCTAAAAGCATCATAAAAAGTAGAATGGAGTGGGAGGATTAATACTCCCTGATCCAGCAATAGCACTACTTGGTATATACCTAGAAGAGCTGAAAGCAATGACACAAACAGACATTTGCATACCAATGTTCATAGCCACATTATTCACAATCACTAAAAGATGAAAACAAACCATATGCCCATCAACAGATGAGTGGATCAACAAAATGTGGTATATATATATATGATGGAATATTATGCAGCAGTAAGACAAAATGATGTCCTGAAGAACATGACAAGATGGATGAACCTTGAGGAATAATGCTGAATGAAGTTAGCCAGACACAGAAGATAGATACTCTATGATTCCACTATTATGACTAGCATAAAGGTATAATCAGAGGCTTATAATACTCAGAGATACATAGAACTAGAGATGGGTGAACTGTTAACTAAAGAAGTTGAATTCCAATGTAAAGGAATAGATAGGAGTGAAGGTGATTCTCTAGTGGGTCTAGAAGTAATATTACCATATTGGAGATGTACAAGATTGAAAGGGGTTCTATACACCTGTGTGTCCCACTGACTCAAATTAGAAGTATGAAAGAGCTCTCGTAAGAATTACTTCAAAGATATGATTCTAGTATAAAGAATGTTTAAGTCCAGGGTACAGGGGGAAAACTGCTTTTACATGCTATGAGCTATGTTCAAAAGGAAACCATCAGCACTACCACAGCAACAGCAGAGGTATATAACGGGGTGAGGGACAAGAGTTAAGAGGAGCTTTAGATTTCCTGTTTGGCAAGGGTGTGTTTATTGGTTTTCTTTCTCCTGGGAACAATGAATTTATCTAAAATTGAGAACGTTGATGGACTGTGGACTTTGGCCCCTCTACATGAGGCCCGATGAATGCAAGTGGCTGGAGGATGCACTGACAGAAGTAGATGGTGAACGATGGTGTATACTTATGAACGAAGGTTGTGCTGCTACAAAAAGGAACAGCTGTGAGGCATGCAACAATGTGAATGAACATGTGGGATATGTGGTGAGACAAAATAAGCCAGAAACAAAAGAACAAGAATGGTATGGTCACCTTTAGAAAATGCTTACGAGAAAACAGGGGCCTAGATTGTAAGCTTTTAGAGCAGACACATTAAGTCTGGAATGGTGATTATTATCCATTCCTGGATTTTGAGAAGCTATTTTATATATATACATAAATAATCTGTTATTTAGAAACAAGAACAAAGCCAAACAGGTTGGGGTTAAAGTAATTCAGAACAGAGGGGTAAGGAAGACAGTGTCTATATTTTAGAACCACACATACTCTTTGAGACCAATGGAAGAAAGGTTTATTTGATCTGGAACTGAAATTCTCTGTAGTGCATAATCTAATTCAACCTATCTGTGTAGCTCATTTGAACAACTGAAAAACAGGGAGCACAGAATAAGAAAGAGGTCCTTTAATATTGCTTAGATTATTGTAATGTCTGGAAACATCCTAGAGTATATTAAGCAGATAATCAAAAAGTATTGGCAAAGTCCCTGAGGGAGGGCAGAAAGAATATGGAACTATTAAACCTTATCAACAGGAAATCTCCTGATACTATGTCAAACTTTAGGGACACCCAAATCAATAGGCCATGCCCTCGAACATGAGTCTCACTCTTGTGAAGCTTATATAGGTAGCGAAGAAGCTTAGACTACCTATAGGCATGCCTAAAAGTTACTTCTGGAGGACCTCTGTTGTTGCTCAGATGTGGCCTCAGTCTCGCTAAACCCAATTTGGCAAGTGAAATCATTGCCCTCCTCCCTACTACATAGGACATGACATCCAGGGGTAAAATTCTCCCCGGCAGTGTGGGAGATGACTCGCAGAGATGAATCCAGACCTTATGCCATGGGATCAACAATTATACCCTGACCGAAAAGGGGAAAAGAAGTGTAATTAATTATCGGTGGCAGAGAGAGTTCAAATAGAGTCGAGAGGCTACTCTGGAGGTTGCCCTTACACAAGTTTCAGGTAGACCTTGCTACCTATCATTACCTGTCAACCCCCAACCAGGACCATTCCAGCCAATCCTAAAGAACACCTAGGGCAATATGTAAGATTCCACAAGGGTTTCAGGTACTACAGTAACTTTGCAGAAACCTACAACCTCCAGATGGGTCCTTGGTCCAGATAAGTCCTGAAACCTAGCCCAGCCTCTCCAGAACATCAGATAGTTCCA
>PVIY010056583.1:0-13249 GCA_004026745.1 Myrmecophaga tridactyla
CCTGCCTTTTAAAAATATAGGTGGCACATATTTTTAATTGTGTCACATTTGCTTTGCACACTTTTTAATAAAAATTCATCACCTCTAAGTAATGTAATATAAAATAATGCACTGCAAATTATCATAGTGACATGAATATCGTTTATTAGATATTTGGGAAGAATAAATAATGAATAATTATTGAGCCACACTAACATACCTCCAATTAAGCAACAAAATAAATAAAGTAGTATTAGATTATAGCTTAAAATATAAAATAAAACTATATAAACTGTTCAGGTTTGCTAAAGCTGCCCGGAAGCAATATACCAGAAATGGAATGGCTTTTTAAAAGGGAATGCATTAAGCTGCAACTTTTCAGTTCTAAGACCATAGATATGTCCAAACTAAGGCATCTGGAGAAAGAGACGTTAACTCCAAACAAAGGCTGATGGGTCCAGAACACCTCTGTTGGCTGAGAAGGTACATGGCTGGTGTCTGCTGGGGTCTTTGGCTTTTCATTTCAAACAGCTTCCCCAGGGGTGTTATCCTTCTGCAACTCCAAATGTCTGGGTCTTGTGTTGGCTGTGAAATTTTTTCAAAAATGGTTCCCTCATAAAGGACTCCAGTAAGCAACCCCACCTTGAATGGGTGAAGACACATCTCCATGGAAACCACTTAATCAACAGGTCGCACACACAATTGGGTGGGTCACATCTCCATGGAAAAAGCTTAATCAGAAATTCCCAACCAGCAACATTGAAACAGGATTTAAAAATGTGGCTTTTTTGGGGGTACAAAACAGTTTCAAAGCAACACAAGTACATACTTATGTAAGTAAATGTATAAATAATAAATAAATAGGAGAGAAGAGATATCTCTCACATGCAGAAATATTCTGGGTGATTTATGTAGCTACTTTTCTTTCCTGGAGGTGGAGTAAAACATGTCACTCCTTCACTATGAGCTGCCCATAGCAACTTGCTTTTAAAAAGTGCAGTGTTGGGGGGAGGTTGGGGGTGGAGAATGACTTTAGAGTGGAGAGACGTCATGACCACTCCCTTGACTGTGTGCTCAAGGTGTACTTCAGCAGTGGTAAGCCTGGTGGATAGAATGCACTCTTGCTATTGATGGAAATGTAAGCCATCTTCCTCCTCAAAACTCATAACCTTAGTCTAACCGTGGGAAAAATACTAGACCAAAACCAATGATGGGGTGGGAAGTGGTGATGGATTTTCTACAAAATACCTATCTAGCACTATTCAGAATTTTCAAGGTCATCAAAAACAATCTAAGAAACCTTCACAGACAAGAAAAGCCAAAGGACACAGGAAAATGAAATGTACCTTAGAATCCCACATAGGTTCCTGAAACAGAAAAAATAAAGGGACATTAGTTAAAGATGAAAGAAATTTGAGTACAGTATGAACCTTAGTTAATACTAATATATCAACATCCATTCATTAATTTTAAAAAATACCATAATATATAAGATATTAATAATAAGGAAACTGGG
Organism: Myrmecophaga tridactyla; assembly: GCA_004026745.1. Taxonomy (NCBI): domain Eukaryota; kingdom Metazoa; phylum Chordata; class Mammalia; order Pilosa; family Myrmecophagidae; genus Myrmecophaga; species Myrmecophaga tridactyla. The sequence goes on from PVIY010056583.1 coordinate 1,496, forward strand.
TGTAGGGTAAATAGGAGCTCTCTGTACCAACTTCATGATTTTTTCTGTAAAACTAACATGTTCTTAAAATAAAATTTATTTAAAAGTTATGAAAATATTCCAAATAAGAAAATATTAGACATATTTCTTTAAATCAGTATTGAAATAAGATTGCTGGTGGCCTACCATTCTAATTACTATTAGCCTAGAGGATCTAGGTAGCACAATTAGACATGAAATCAAATGACAATGTGTAAGTTTTGAATGGGAAAAACAGAACTGGCATTATATGCACACACCTTGATTGCTAAAATGGAAAACAGATTAGCAGAACAATTATTAGTAATGAAACAGCGAATTTAGAGAGACAATTAGACAATTGGCTAGAAGTTCAAATAAATTGAAAATTGGTGTTCTTTATATCAGTAAAGCCAAAAAAATCCTTAATTTTAAATTATAAATACTATGTTTAATTACCACACAATTTTAAGGAAACTGGAAATGCATCTTAAAAAATATATGCAATATTGTTAGGTTAAAATATTAAGATATATTGCAGCACATTTAAATATGTGGAAATTAACATATATGTTGCTAATGTATAGGAAGATATTTGAGGAAGAATATCACTTCCATTGGTTGCCCTTCTAATCAATACCAACGGAGTTCTTGAAATGTGGCAAGCTGATTCACTCAGATGCATGGCAGTGCAAAAGATCAAGAGTTGTCAATATAGTCCTGATAAGCAAAAATAATTTGGAGAGAATTACTCAGTTATATATAGGGACTCATTTTAATCTATAATAATTAAAAGGTAAACTATCATAAGTATATTAATGGAAATTTGAGAAGTTCTGAAACAGAAGCTTGACTATATTAAATATTTTTGTATGTCAGAAATAGCATTGGAAATCACTGGGGAGAAGTGGGAAAATTCCAATAAATGTACAGTGTTAGGATATTTGACTTTCCATATTAAGAACAGAAACACAAACAGAATACAAAAGCAGGAATTTGGATTCCTAACTTTCAACCTATGCAAAATTGATTTCAAACGGTTTGCACTAGAAATGTCTTTAGAAAAATATATTTGATCTCATGGTAAAGAAAAATTTATTTAAAAGGACAATAAAAGAACAACACAAAAACTAAGAATTTTTACTATATTAGAATTGAGAAGTACAGAAATAAATAGAAGAACAGGCACATGGTGCAAAGACACCATAAAAATGTAAAATACATACATATGTACATGACTGCCTATGCCACAACCTAGTAGAATTTATTTCCAAAACATATGATTAAAATCCAAACTATATGAACACATCTATGAATATATTAGTGATAAACAAATTAATAGAAAACAGTATAATTGCAAGCAAAGAATAAACTTAACAGTTAGTAAACATTACTTAACTGGTAATGAGGAAAATGCAATTTGTTACCTACCACTGTAAGAGCTGCAAAAACATAAATCTTTTAATACCAAGTGTTGATAGAGTGCAGATCAATAAGAAATATTTTATGGACTTCTGGTGGAATGTAAAATGGTTTAACCGCTATTGAAATATATATGCACTATTTGGTAAAACTGAGCATTCACATATGCTATTATCCAAAAAACTCACATTTAGGTAACTCCTCTGGAGAAAATCCTTCACAGGAGTCTCAGGATACTTTACAAAATTTCAAAAACAGGAAACTCCCCAAATGTCTGCTGTCAATGAAATTGTGGAATATAACCATATGAAATAAGGTTATAAATTAATAAAATGGACATCAGTTACACACAATATAGTTGGCCTTGAAACTTAATGGAAATGCAGCTTCTGAAAGACTGCACACTGTGATACCCTTGTCCATGTTTATAAACAAAATATGAACAATACATGCACTAAGATTATTTTTCAAAAGCAATGATAAACTGACATTTCAGACTGATGTTTATCTCTAGTTTAGAGGTGAGAACATCAGCAAATGGAGGTGAACAAAAGTAGATACAAAATACAAATAATGTTCTAGTTAAGTTGGATATACCTATTCACAGGTATACATTTTAAAGTAAAGAAAAACAATTAAAAAATAGAGAAAATCAAAACAATTTGTGAACAAAACGTATGATTTTGTGGCAGCCTCTTTAAATTTTCCTTAGAAACAATGGCTCCAGGTTTTAAAATTGTTTACTTACAGGGGGAAATCCCATATTTGATATTCTTTAGCAAGAAAGACTGAAACATAAATGAACTCCATACTCAGGGGCGAAAAACTCCTCTTGTGACTCCTTAAATATAATATTGGGTGGATAAAAGGATCTAACACATGTAGCTTCAGTTTACTCCTCTGTTTTATCAGCTTATCGTTCAATAGAATCAGCCTGTTTGAAGGCCTGCTTCAGCTGACTTCGTTAGCAGTTGCTTAAATATCATCCTTCTTGGCATATGACCAGCCCAGGCAGTAGCGCATCAAATTTCACTTTCTTGTCATTATTATAGTTGCATTCTGTATTTTTTATGCCTCATACATCAAATTGAGATGACCATTTTATGTAAATTTGATCTAGAAGTAAATTACGAATAGCAGTACTTAACATGATATAGTAGAGTAGGTATAAAGAGAATACCTTGAACTTGGACCAGCTGATACAGGAAAGTAATCTGATAAAACCATTTTTAAATTGGCATTTGAGTTTCTCAAAAGGCAGTTAGTTGAATAACAAATTTATTCAGCTCTAATGAATATCTGATTGGCTATCAGAGATAATTGCCCTCTATCAGGGTCATAGCATTAACGTGAAAATTAGTCATTATCCTCGCAATACGAATTGGAAAGAAATGCCTATTAAAGTTTTTGAAGGCGCTTTTCAATGAAATAATTTTGCATACTGTTGGCATTGTATAAACATTTTTTCAGATCTACTTTGCATGTTGATTCTGAAGTCACACTTTTATTATCATAGCAAATGACCTCAAAATCAAAGAATAATATGCATCTTTATATATTTATTTCTGTGATTGGATTAATGCAGGGAAACTGAAGGGGGACAAAAAGACTGATGAAGTAGCTGTTCTCTCTTTTCTTCGTTACGTGTCACATCTGTTGGTATAGTAGTTCACAATTAGCAATTCTTGTACTTTTTAATTTTGAATAAATAAAATATTTGGGGGAAAGCACTTTTAAAAACAGCTAAATTGGGCACTTAAAATTTAAATTTTTCTTTAAAATAAGCTGATGAAGTTTTGAGATAGTATTCCTGAATAGATATAGAAGATCATAAGAAATCCACTGCTTCTCTGGCATCTAATTCTTGATTACTAAAACTATGTGCAAGACTGGTCTCACCAGTAAAACTAATACACTAGATTTCCACATTAAGCTCTAGCGGGAAAACTCTAACTGAGGCACAGAGGATGGAGGGGTTGAGAGAGCCATGTATCAAAGATACCTTTATTGCAATACCTCTATGACTAAAATAGCTGGGCATTAAGGAAATAGGATGCAGAAAATTTTAAAAGGAACTCTGGTGTAAGAATAAAGTTGGCATTCACACATGAAGTTTCATAAAATAATACTTTAATGTCACACCAGAAAAAAAAAAGCTGGATATTTTGTAAGGCTCTTTATAATCAGGTGTGGCAAGGACAAATGACACCATAGATTCATGAAAGAATTCATTAGTATTCACAGGTCCTAGACCAAAGAGGCACATATAACCTGTCAGTTCACACCAGGAAACACCTCAGGAGTGCAGGCCTAACCAGGCAGGTGGGAAGCAAAAGGTTGCAATGGACCCAGGTACTATGCCTTGATATTGTTTTAGGGGTAGAGCAGTAGCAATTGGTGAAGCGAGAATGGGGATTTGGGAGTTCCTGTTTGATTTCTGCAGGGTTAAGAACCCAGGTAGGACACAGAAAGGAGAGGAAGAAGCTGTTAATCTTAAGTAAGTAGGTGTCAGGTTTGGTCATCGTGGAACCTATTGGTGGGGTCTAAGATGCTGAGGAATTAGACAAGGAAAAACTCCTTTTGTTATTACCAACCTTGGAGAAATTAAGGTAGAAGAATAGTGTGAAAAAAGTTCCTGCTTTATTTTAATTCATTACACTGCAATATTGCCTTTGAAAGCTGTTAGCTGATCGTAGTTTGCAAACTGTGACAGCGCATTTAAGAAAGAGATGAAATTATCCCATTTAGATTAAAAACTATGATCTTGGGGTACAGGTTAGAACTATTAAAATAATGACAGAAAGTAACACCCAGTAACATGCATGAATGTAAATCATAATAATGCAATACATTTTACTATTATGTCATAAGATTATAGAATTTAGATATAGAATAGTGACATTTCTTTACTTAAATGTGCCACCATATCATTCCCTATCTGTTGTTTATACAAACTTCTACTCATCCTACATTTCCTTTTCTGTTCTCCCAAGCTGTGTCAGCCTTAGCTATTTCTATTCTCTCTTTGTCCTCTGTCTACCGCTCTGATAAAGCATTTATGATGTTAGCCCTCCTAAAAGATTTCAACAACTCTTGATGCATATTTTTCCACACTGTAACCCCACTAAATCTAATATAGTGGTAAATTATGACTCCCATTTTCCTGCTTATTCTGAGTAAGACTTATATTTGTGATCATGTGTCTTATGTGATAAGGGATAATTAGATGACAGTCTAACTGGCAATATTTTTTTTTAATTTCTTAATGATATGTAAAGTAATTGTGCCACAGTCAGCATCAATTTAGCTTTACCGAAACGCGGTAAGAATGTTACATGTCGAGCCCCGTCACAGACAGTGAGGCCTCAGAGATAAGATCCTCTTCTCAAACTTTCATGTTTCTTCAGAACTCTGGAGAGTGTCCTCCATACAACAGATAAGCAATTACTTGTTGAGTGGGGGTGCTTTATCACTCTCAGTCTTATAATCATTATTCTATTATAAAATAAAAAAACCTTCAAAACTATAAGTCTTCTACCAGAAAATAAGAAAAGACAGCCAAAAATAAAGACTAATTAAAGACAACAGCCTATCCTTCAGGTCCAGAGTATTTACACTGACCCACGCAACATTTTTTTCAATGCGTTAAAAAAGAAAAAGGATAGTGAGGAGATTTATGTACTGGGGGAGACAGAGTCTATTTAACTAATATAAATAATCATATGGCAAGTCCAAGAAAAATTTTACAGTTTTTGAGAGTGATACCTCAGATTATCTGCTTTGCAATCACTTGTTAACTGGTCAGATTTGACATTTAATTCTGCACACTGAATATCATGACCATATAATTAATTGTCCAATACAATAAAATTTGGAGAATAAAATGGAGGCTATTAATTATTATGTCAGGACAACCTTTATAAACTGAAAATGATCAAGGCACCAGGATATTATACACATACACACACACACACAAACACACACAAACACACACATGCCCATATCCTAAATAAGGATAATTCAGAGAGAAGATAAGGAGACAATTGAAAAATCACTGTATATGTGTGTGTTTTCCCTCTTTCTATGCCAATAAAGTCATCATTATCCTTATATGTTAATAAATCATTTAAAATAGCATTATTGAGGTATAATAACTGCATTGACGTAAAGTATACAAGTCTTGGTAGATGTATTCTCCATTAAAACACTACCACAGGCAGTGTTAAAACATTACCATCATTATCATTTGATAGCTATCCATCCCTCCACTCCGAGTCCCATGTAGTCGCTGATCTCTTTTATCTAGATATAGATTAGTTTTTATTTCATTGAATTATATATACATAGACATATTGATTTTGAGCTAACATTCATATTGTGGCATGCACTAGCAATGCACTTATTTGTGTTTGCTGTCTTATTATATGAATATGCAATTCTTTGTTCCAATACACCCATTGAATTTGTTTTGATTTTGGTCATTGACAATAAAAAGATACTGTAGATATTTGTGTACAAGCTCATCCCTTCCATTTCCCTGTGATAGCTTCTTTGATGAGATCATATGAGATTGAGACACCAGAAAGGTGTTGGCATGATGATTTTGAATGACACCTATGTTAGCCCCAGGGAGAGTTCAGAGCTCAGCCATCTGTGGCCCACTGCCAGTGCTTGGATTTGGGCCTATGTTTATCAATGGTCCCACCATTGTGCACCCTCTGATATACATGAGTTGAGGGCCTCTGTGGTGGATTGAATTATGTACCCAAGTTTGGACATTTTCTTGGTCTTCGTCCACCTTCTGTTGTGTATCGACCCATTGTAAAATATATCTCTTAAAATATTACTTCAGGGCGGGCCACAGTGGCTCAGCAGGCAGGAATGCTTGCTTGCAATGCCAGAGGACCCGGGTTCGATTGCCGGTGCCTGCCCATGTAAAAAAAAAAAAAATTACTTCAGGTAAGGAAAAAACCCATTGAATCAGGTTGGTATTTAATCCAAATTACTGGAATGAGTCCTTTATAAGCAGAATGAAAGTTAGACAGAGGGAGAAGCCAGGAGAGGCTGTCATGCGCATTGCCATGTGACAGAAAAGGAAAGAACAAAAGATCACTGGAGCCAGCCCCAGAATGCCACAGTCTTCAAGAAGAAAGCGTTGATTTGTTGACACCTCAATTTTGGGCTCCTCATAGGGTCAAAACCATGAGCCAATAAATTCCCATTGTTTAAGTCACCCCATTGTATCGCACTTGTTTAAGAATTTGGGAAGCTAAGACAGCCTCTGAGGGTAAGAGAAGGATTGCAGGGAAGGGGTGGCAGCAGGTATCTTTACCTTGTACATGTCCTGCTGTTTGCACTCAGGGGCATCCTCCAGTTTCTTCCACAGTCTCCAGTTCTCATGTCAGACAATCCTCTGTGGGTAGCTGGGCCAATCTCCTCTCAGAGAGTATGGAAAGACACTCTACAACACAAAAGAAGTCTTCTAATCAATGACCTCTTCTGCTTCCAATTCAAGTGGAGAGTCATGTTCTCTTAAGTTCTTTATCAATGTTCGATGAGGGACAGTATTCCTTGAATGAAAGAGACAGCTTTTCTGGCTTTTCACAGAGATCCCTCACTTATTCTCCAACTGATGGTGGTTGGTAGAAGGCATGAGTGTAGTCAATACTAAAATAGATCATATTCTATAAATACACTGCTTATGGCCTAAATAGTTAAAGAGAGAAAACCGTTGTAAGATGTGTTTTTTTGCATTTATACTAGAAAAGCCTGAGAGATAAATTTAACATGTTCAGAAGGTAAATTATGACTCCCATTTTCCTGTTTATTCTGAGTAAGACTTATATTTGTGATCATCAACAATGAATCATTGTAACCATCTTTGAACATGTCATCGGAAGCCATTGTTCATAGGAGGCTTGATGGATGATGTAGCAACATGAGTCATGATATAACCAGCACTAAAACAGTGGTACTAAACAACTTAAGAGGCAAGTGGACTGTACTAGCTAGGATTCTCTAGAGAAACAGAATCAGCAGGAGATATCTGTAAATATAACATGTATAAATGTGTTTCACATAACCATAGGGATGTAGAGCCCAAAGTCTGTTGGGCAGGTTGTGACCTGGCAACTCTAATGAAAGTCCTCAATGAACTCTCAGGAGAGGCTAGCTGGCTGAAGCAGGAAGAGTGATTGTCTCTTCTGAATCCTCCTTAAAAGCCTTCTGGTGATTAGATTGTTACTCATTGCAGAAGACACTCTCCTTAGGTGATTTGCAATCAGCTATGGATACAGCTAACGTTGTCATGATTTAAGTCCATGAAAATTCCCCACAGTAACAGATATCCAGCACTTGCCTGACCAGTCGGGCATCACCACCTGGCCAGATTGACACATGAGCTTGACCATGATTTACACTGTTTCAAAACAAACAGACTTTGAAAAGCTTTGGTATCATTATATCTTCCTTGTAGCAATAAATATGAATTTAGCTAAGAATTGCATTTTTGACAATAAAGTACACGAATATAAAGTGATGGGTCCTCAAATTGAACAGGAAGAGATGATATCTGAGCTCTATTAAGATGGTTCATGTGTATTGGTTGAACAATATATACCTAAGAACCTTTCCTCTATTGATTATTCTAAAATTCATGGATAAATCACTCTAATTTATATGAATGTATTAATTCTATAGTATATTTTCAGTCAAATCATTTATGTAGGCAGTGGCTCCATTTTATACATATATATATATATATTATTTAGGATTCCACATACCCTAGTGGCAGCCCAATATATGTAGCTGTGTAACTGAATATTTCAGTTTGATTTGTTTGCAATTGTCACATATGAATAATCACTGGTTATCAAAGAATTAATGCATTTATTCTTAAAGTCCTTATATGTATTTTAGCATTTAAATCTATTCTTCAATTGTAACATAAATGACTACTAATCTGGATTCTATTCATTTTGTTTTAATTTAATAAATTAGTGGGGTAGAAATATGTGTGGCGTATTCCTCTTTCATATATATGTGAATTTCTCTACTATTACTGACCTGGGGAATTTACTTTGATGTGATTCAAAAATATCAAAAGTTTTATATAATCATGCATAAAAGCTAATAATCGGTCATTTATCACATAAGTTAATAACAATACATTCATGTAATTAAATAAATTGTTGTTAATTTGTATAATATTGTCTTTAGTGAAGATATTTTTATGATTTTCTTATTATTCTATGATTATCAGCAAAGATGCCAATATAATATTGGCCTGGGTTGTCAAAATATGCAGACACATAGCCAGGGCAATTGAAATGGATAACAGCGCTCATGTAACTGAATAGGAATTCTTTTAGGACACAAATGGAAACTGGGAATGAAAACAAATCATTGTTATTTCTCAATTGCTCTTACCATTTCATTAACTTAACTTGAATATTTTTTCCTCTGAAAATTTATCTCAACACTAGTAAAATAAAGAAACCAAATCATACACAACACAAGAGTATGCATTTACATGACAATATACAATTATTATTATTATTATTGATAAGAATTTCATTTTGAAGGAAAAATAGTGAGTTATAAATGAAATGATTTAAAAATGATGTCTAGTTTTCAAACCTGCAAATTGGCAATGTGTATTACTTTTTTCTCATCTTTGTCATGTAATGCATATAATTTCAGTCATCTCAGTTTCCATTACATTGTGCTGTTTGTGTATTATTTACAGCAATGTTTTAATCCTAACCACTGTTAAGTGTGTCCTCCAGGACAGGAAATTGACAGACAGATGAATTAAGAGTTGAAAGCTGATAAGAAATCATTTTTTTCACTCCCAGGAGAAAGCCTCTCTTATTTGTTTCTGGAGCAGATTGACTTCAATGATCTTACTGATAGTACACCCTTTAAACAAACAGACAAACAAAAATAAAAAAATTGCTCTGACTGCTTTAAGGCTTAATAGGAGCATGAAACAATGAATAGATTTTACCTAACAAGACTGAAAATGTAATTCAAATGTTGATTAGGATATTTTCTTAGCTGATATAATTACAATTTTTATTGCCATTAAATATTGTTATAATTTAAAATGTTGCTCATCAAATTTAAACATGGTTTGTTAGAACATAGGGTTATGCCTAACATTTTTAGGATTACACTTAGTAGGTGCTGCTTTCAAATAGAATATTTGTGTGTTGCATTCTGTAATCTAGGTGTTAACTGCAATGCACTGTATTTGGCAGAGAGAAAGTGCTAAGTCACTTCCTTTTTATTTCTGACACAAAGCTAGGCTACATTTCACAGCCTCTCTTGCAGTTTGGGGAGTCTACATGAAAATATTTGCAAATGAAGTGTGGGCTGATGTAATATGCAATTCTCCCACAGTGATATTCTTGCTCATTTTTCCTTAGAGAGGGAATAAATGGAATCACCTGTAGGATGAACTTAGTAGTCTTATGGTGAGAAATGGAAGACACCAATATGGATGGAACCTGAGCTCTGTATTATCAACTGGTAATGTGTTGCCCAATGTGAAAAACCAATACTGGGCTGTACCTACAATTGTAGATTTATCCATTTCATCAACCAGCTTTCTTACAAATGTAGTATAGTAAGGGAATGAATCAATAACCTGAGAAATAAGAGCTATGTTTACTTCCAATAACTCTGTTCTTCAAACAATAAGACTTGAAATTATGAAAGATCTAGACCACAGTTTCCTCATCTGTATAGTGTTGGAAATTGACTGGGCGTATATGATCCTATGCGATAGGGGTTTACTATGTTTCATTTTATGGCATACATGCAGAATAGGATAAGGTAGACACAGTGCCAGTACTCAAAGGTCTCAAAATTTAGTGGTACTATATTTATAGCTGTCATACATGATAGGAGTCAAAATTATTCTGTGAAAGAATCTACTAGCAAGTTTCAACCTGTAAAAAGTTCAAGGAGAACCCTATTCTGGAAGTCACATCGAAGCTGAAACATATAAAGTAATATGAATTATAACAGAATAAAAGTGAGAATAATGGTTTCAGCATAAGGGAAGACACAATGAACACCACACAGAACATGATCCATTAAAAAAAGAGAAATCAAATTTAGTGCATTGCTGACACAATGTCATAGTAATGCAGATAAGGGATTCAATAAATTCTCCAAATAATTCAGTTTGATGGTTAAAGATATAATGGTTATTAAGAAGGCACAAGGAGACCATAAAGTATTTGAAAAAGAAAAATATCAGATCTTAGGGAAATGAAATATACCATAGGTAAAATTTAAAAAGAAAACACTAGAGACACACTATAGCAGAATTGAAGAGGCTTATTCCTGCAAAGCAGACTCTAAGCCTACTGATAGTTATGCTTACGAGTCACCCCCAGAGAACTGCTTTTGTTGTTCAGATGTGGCCTCTCTCTAAGCTGACTTGGAAGGTGAACTCACTGCCCTCCCCCCTACATGGTTCACATCTCCCAGAGATGTAAAACTCCCTAACAACGTGGGACCTGACTCCTGGGTATGAGCCAGGACCTGAGATCATGGGAATGAGAAAACCTTCTTGACCAAAATGGGGAAGAGATAAATGAAACAAAATAAAATCTCAGTGGCTGAGAGATTTCAAACAGAGTCAAGGAATTATGCTGGAGGTTATTCTTATGCATTATATAGATATCCTTTCTTAGTTTATGGTGTATTGGAGTGGCCAAATGGAGGTACCTAAAACTGTTGAACTGTGTTCCAGTGGTTTTGATTCTTGAAGAAGATTGTATAATTATTTAACTTTTACAATGTGACTGGGTGATTGTAAAAACCTTGTGTTTGCTGCTCCTTTTATCCAGAGTATGGACAGTTGAGTAAAAATATACGGATAAAAAATAAATAATAGGGCGGCTGCCGTGGCTCAGCAGGCAGAGCTCTGACCTGCCGTGCTGGAGGTCTGGAGTTTGATCCCTGGTGCCTCCTGCCCATATGCAAATTAAAAAAATAATAATAAATAAATAAATAAATAAATAAATAAATAATAGGTGACAATAAAGGGTAAAAATTGGGTAGATTAAAATAGTGTCAGTTAATGGGAGGGAGGGATAAGGGGTATGGGATGTATGAGTTCTTTTTTTCTTTTTTTTATTTCTCTTTTTGGAGTGATGGAAATGTTCTAAAACTGATCATGGTGAAGAATACACAACCATGTGATGATATTGTGAACCACTGATTATATAATATAGTTGGACTGTATGTGTGTGGATATTTTTCACTAAAATATTTTTAACAACAGCCAAAGAGAAGGAGAGAAACCCGAAAGCAGCAAGA
>PVIY010056584.1:0-13242 GCA_004026745.1 Myrmecophaga tridactyla
AGCAAATGACTTTGAGTATTATATCATTATTACAGAACAATCCCTATATAAAAAATCTGCAGAAAGAAACAAAGGAATGAATTCCTTTATTTTCTATTAAAAATATTTTGATCTCATACTATACATCTGGAGCTGGACTCATGTTTAGAGATAATAGTCAATGAAATATAACTGTGGACACAAGAAGGGACAAGATATTTCAGTCTATACTGGTAGGGAATAAACAAAACTGGAACCATTTTGCCCAGGTGAAGAGGTTAAATGTGATTCTTTGTTTCTTTATACTCATTTACATTTTACATGCTTTCTGTTATAGGTATGCCTTACTTTTGCATTTAATATCATAATAGATTTTTTTTTACAAAAGAAAACTGCAAATAGAGGTCCATGAAATTAAACTACTGTACTAAAGAGTGACAGTGGGGAAAGTTTCCATGAAGGGGTTTTTAAAAGGAAACACTTCAAATTACTCCCAAGATGTGGTCTAGAGCCAGTATAGATTTACTAAAGGTTTTTGCTTGTTTTTTCACCCTATAGCTTCAACCTTGACAAATCATAGCTGACTATTTTAAAAGGGCCCTAGAAAATCAGTCTGAAAATGATAAAAGGCTTGTTTACATTCTTAACATTATATTTACTTAGGAAAAACAAATACACAGCTTCTTCAGAAGGTCTTTAAAAATAATGTGGACTTAACAAAGCAAGTCAAATCACCTGGATCATACCTTTGTTTGCTGGTTAGTTAGTTGTTTTACCTATCATTTTTGTTAACCAATTTGTGTGAACATTAACCATTTTGAGTTTAAATTTCCCTATCTATAAATGGAAGATAAAGCAGAAATCCTCAATCTTGTTAATGCTCTAAAATGAGTCAGGATGGTATATAAAGATTTCAGCATCAGTTTATTCAGAAAACTAACTTAATAATTTTTAACTGTTTTAGTGTTGATATTAAAAAATGAATATGTAGGAAAGATGATCCTTTTTGTTAATGTAAATCAGTTTTGTATTAGTGAGTTCTCCCACTTGATAAAACTTGAGTCCCTTTCCCTAACTTTTCAATAAAGCCAACACATCACTAAGAAAGCTCTGTTACTGAAGTCAGAGACCAAAGATTGTTTATAAATTATAAATGTGCACAGTAAAATCGCAAAACCAAAAGGAAGAAAATAAGAATTCATGTGAATGGTAATGAAAACCAGTAGTGAATGGTAAAGTTTCCCTGCTGACAAACCTTTAGTGGGTCCATTTTTCTAAACTCTTGCAGGGCCTTCAACTTTCTCTGGCATAGTGTCCCAACCTATTATTTAAATGATGCTTCCCACTAAGTCCCTTCCTATCCCTTCCTTGTGACATGATGGAATACTGGAGTCTAGATTTCTAGTACCAAATTCAAATCTGCTTAATTCCTTCCTTGCTAGATTGCTTTTATAAAGTCATGAATTAATAAATGTGAAGTATCCTTAGTCATCATTTAATTAATGCTAGCTAACATTACAAATCTTTGGAACACCATCACTTTCTTTCCTTAAGGTTTTCTCTGTTTGTGGAATTCCTTAATCTGCCTTATCAGACATCAGTTATATAATTTCTACACCAAGTTCAAAATACAACTCAAATGGTACTTTTCCAAACAGGTCTTTCTTGCTCTTTTTCAAATCAGATGTAAACATACCTCTCATATATCACTCACTATAACTTCTTTATTTTTAATATACCATAATTTCTGTATATTCACATTGTAATACATTCTCTACAATCCTGCATCACCCTGTGAGTTCCCAAATGTAGAAAACATGTCTAAGTGGTCAAATATAAAATTGTGGTTATTTATTGCTGCATAATAAAGCATTATAAAACCTAATGTCAAATCAACAAACTATTATCATCTCATGATTCTCTGGGTTGACTGGATTCATCTGTGTGTTTCTTGCTTGGTGTTTCATTCTGTTTAGTCAGATGGGTATTGGAATTGTAATCATATGAAAGTTTTATTAAGCTAGAAATTCAGGATGGCCCACTGACATGGCTGAGGGTTGATGGTAAGTGCCAGCTAGGAGCTCATTTGGAACTCTCAATCAAAGTGCCTTGGAATTCTTACAGCACAATGGCTGGCTTCCGAGAGTGATATTCTGTGAGTGTGATGTTGAAAGGGTGAAATATGTACCACCAGACAAGATAAGAGCTACAACCAGAACTGGCAAAATGTCAACATTCTATGGGCTAAAGAAGTCTATTGGTTAAGGTAGAGACATAGACATAGATGTCACTTGTTCAGAAGACCATGTAGAATGCTCCTTCTTCACCTTTATGATAGCCAGATAAAGAGAATGACTAGGAAACTGGTGAGGACAAAGCTAAAAGATGGAGCAAGTTTCTGCCTCTGGATCACCTGTATAGTAGAATAATTTCTTGGCCTGACCAGAAGATTCATCTTGGACTGTTACAAGAATACTAAATAAGCTTTTGTTGAACCATTGTCTATTTGGTTGTCAGTTTGTTTCCATAGCCAACTGATACCCTAATACATCAGATTAGTTGTCTATATGGAAGGTACATCTGTGGTCATAACTTTAAAATGAACCCAACCCTGGTTGTGGGGCAGCATGATCCTCCTGAGAGTCTTAAAACAGGGGTGAATTGGATATTGGTGACAGCAATAAAGAATTCCATACAGTGGGAAAACAGTTAGGCTAGGAGTACCAGAGAGAGTGGCTGAGATATATAGCTGAGCTGTAAGGACAAATGTCATGATCAGTGAATGAGAGTTTAGTAATGATAAGGTCAAGAATAGGATCCCAGGAAGAGGTAGCTACATGAAATGGAGGGAAATATTGTTGGATTTAAGGACATAAGGGAACTTAAAACCCTTTGCTTTAACAAAAGAAAGAGCAGATGATGGTATTGCAAGGTTAAGTGGGAGCATCCTTACTTCACTGTGCCCATTTGTGATTAAGGTGTGATCAGACACAATCATTTGTCTTCATTTTGGTTGGCAATCCACTATGCCATTGCCCTTTCCATCATGGAACATTTTCAGTCTAGTGATTCAGAAGGAAGCATTATTGAATCACACTTCAAAGCTGCTTAATTTAGTTTGCTTCCATTGTTTTTAATGATTTAGCTTAAAAGATCTAACTTGTCAGATCTTCACATTTGCATTTCCCAAGTCTGTTTGCTGCAAAAATCTGAAACTAAATACAAACCCAGCCTGTTGCTTCTTTCTGAGAACATTAATTGTCTCCAATCATTGTTAGAGCATCTGTTTCACATTTTGACAAGTGCACTTATCTTCTTTTTTCCCCTCATATTTCTCTGGTATAATAATGAATAAATTATGGGGGGATGACAAATGTGTTGATAATCAAGAAGAAACACAAATGAAGTGGGAAAGGCTGTATTTCTTTGCAGAGTTGTAAATTACTTTCCTTTCTTGCGAATTGGCATGCCTGACTTGAAACTAAAACTAAACTTACATCCCTGGGAGACAAGTCCACATGAGAGGCCATATCTGATCTCTTTCATCAAGCCAAATCTGCAAACAAACCAAAGAGGGACTCTTTTAGGCATAATTATAGGCAGACCTAGATTTGCTGTTGAAGAAATGTTTCATAAGGGCAAGTCTTAAGTTTGAGGGCTTGTCTTAATAAACTGGGAATCCCTAGTGTTTGAGAGAATAGCAGGAATTCTCCAGGTGGATTTAATAATTCCACTTTTTTTCCCTAGACCCTCAAGGTGACTTTGCAAATATATTTTTATTTTCTGCCAAAGATACTCTGGAATGTATCTGGGTATTACATTAACCTATACAGAATAATGTGATCTCATTCCTTATTCTAAGTTCCATGAAATTAGGTTGTTTTAAATAAACTGACCCTACAGGATAAATTAGTGTGCTACAGAAAATTTAAATTTTGGACCAAATATATATCTCTTTCTTTGGTCTCCCACAGAAGTTGAAGTTTTAAAATATAGACAATATCACCTATAACCCTGTATTCTGATTTAACACAGTCCTAACCAGGTCCATTTTATTCATATCTGATGGATTTTTTAACACCTTATAAGTGGCCTTCTTTTTTCTCCTTTGATATCTGGCTTCAATGGGTACACTGAATTCTACATTACAGGTTGTGTTATGCAGTATGAAAATGTTCAAAAATGGGGAGTTATCTGCTGAAAATAATGCTGTGCAGTTAAGATGAACATTTAGTGTATGAACTTCAGCATTTTTAGTAAAACATGTCCAGTAACTATATGAACCTTGCACCACCTCTGAAATTGAATGGAACTGGCAAGAGTAACCAACTCATTCCAAAGTTTCTCCTCATTTAGTGGTCCCAGTTTGGGGGGAGAAAACTTAAACTTTAAAACATGTTCCCTCTGTTTTTCTCTGTGCACACAAAAAGTGAGGTTTGTTTTGTTTGTTTTTTAATTTTTTTAATTATTATTTGCTTTTCCATGGTACTCAGTTTCAATGACAATATTTAATAATAGATGTGCATTTGCTCCTCAATGCTGGGGAATATATATTTTTTTCTTAGGCACATCCTGCTTTCATTAATTGGATGCACCACCAAGGAGTAAAACAAAAGATGACATATCCTTCAAAGGAAGACAAGTGAAATTAATATTTCAATGGGGTAATTGCCATTCACAAGCCTAAAAATGATCTTCTTCTTTCCTTTTCAGTCTTAGATTATTATACGACATGTCTCTCTATTATGCTTAAAGCCTATTTTCTTACATCACAAACAAGAATGTTTTTCAAGTTTACGTTAAAATAATTTCTTCTAGTGCTCGCTTCAGCAGCACATATGCTAAAATTGGAACAATGCAGAGAAGATTAGCATGGCCCCTGTGCAAGGATGACACACAAATTATTTTTTGATTCTTGTATAAAGAGTGTCTAAGTCCAGGGTACAGGGAGAAAACTGCTTTTGCATGCTATGAACTTTGTTCAAAAGGAAGCCATCAGCACTACCACAGTAGCAATCAGAGGTAAATAATGGGGTGAGGGACAAGAGTTAAGAGGAGGTTTAGATTTCCTATTTGGTGAGGGTGTGTTTATTCGTTTTCTGTCTCTTGGGAACAATGAAATGTTCATAAATTGAGAATGCTGATGGACTGTGGACTGATGAATGCCTGATGAATGCAGGTGGTTGAAGGATATACTGACAGAGAAGTAGAATGGCGAACAATGGTGTATACTTATGAATGAAGGCTATGCAGGTACAAAAAAAGAACAATGTCATGAGGCATGCAATGATGTGAATGAATACGTGGGACATTTGGAGAGAAAAATAAGCCAGAAATTAAAAAAAGCAAAGGAATGGCCACCTTTAGAAAATGCTTATAAGAAACAGGGACCTAGATTGCAAGCTTTTAGAGCAGACACGTTAAGCCTGGAGTGGTCATTATTATTTCTGGATTCTGAGAGGCTGTTTTATATATATAACCTGATATTTAGAGATAAGAATGAAGCCAAACAGTTGAATTACACAAGTAATTCAGAACATAGAGGTAAGGAAGACAGTGTCTATATTTTAGAATCACACATACTCTTTGAGACCAATGGAAGAAAAGTTTATTTGATCTGGAACTGAAATTTTCTATAGCACATAAACTAATTCAACCTATTTGTATAGCTCAATTGAACAACTGAAACACAGAGAGCACAGAATGGGAAAGAGGTCCTTTAATCCTGTATAGATTATTGTAATGCCTAGAAACATCCTAGAGTATATTAACCAGATCATCAAAAAGCATTAGCAAAGTCCCCTGAGGGAGGGGAAAAAGACTATGGAACTATTAAACCTTATTATGAGGGAATCCCCTGATACTGTGTCAAACTTAAGGGACACCTGAATCAATAGGCCATGCCCTCAATCATGAGGCTTATTCTTGTGAAGGTTATGTAGGTAGCAGAGAAGATTAGACTACCTATAGGCATGCCTAAATTACTTCTGGAGGACCTCTGTTGTTGCTCATATGTGGCCTCAGTCTCTCTAAGCCCAACTCTGCAAGTGAAATCATTGCTCTTCCCCCTACATGGGACATGACATCCAGGGGTGAAAGTCTCCCTGGCAACATGGGAGAGGATGCCCAGGGATGAATTCAGACCTGACCCCATGGGATCAACAATTCCATCCTGACCAAAAAGGGAAAAAGAAGTGTAATTAATAAAGTATCAGAGGCAGAGAGAGTTCTAATGGAGTTGAGAAGCTACTCTGGAAGTTGCTCTTATGCAAGCTTCAGGTAGACCTTGCTACCTGTCATAACCTGCTAACCCCCAACCAAGACCATTCCAGCCAATCCTAAAGAACATCTAGGGTAATTTATAAGATTCCACAAGGGTTCCATGCACTACACTAACTTTCCAGAAACCTACAACCTCCAGATGGGTCCCTGGTCCAGGTAAGTCCTGACACCTAGCCCAGCCTCTCCAGAATATCAGATAGTTCCATCTCCCTACCCCATATCAGTGAGAGACCCAATATCAAAAATTTAGAAATGCCATAGTCCAAACAACCTCAATGAATAGTATGGAAAAATCAAAGGTGATGATGGAATTATATACAGAATACAGGAATTAACAAATGAATATGAATGCTGGGTCATTAAATTGATATCTCTTTTGGTCTCCAGTATTTTAGAGCAGTTAGAAGTTAAAAACCTAAAATTGTGAAATTGTTACCCATGTCAAAGTCTGAAATATGTTCTACAACTAATTGTGGTGCTGTCCTTGGAAATTTATAGCTTTTTTTTTGTATATATGTTCTTGTTCACAAAAAAAAGAAGGAAAAAAAAGTCGATTGTGATGATAAAAAAAGTATTTATGCCCTCTAGCCTCCTATATTCTGGAACAGCTAGAAGGAAAAATATGAGAGGATTGTATGGTAGCCCATGACAAACTCTAGGATCTAACCTGTAACCACTTTGAAGAGTGCTTTGAAAACTATTGCTTTTTTATTCTTTGCTTTGTATATATGTTATACTATACAATAAAAGAGTTTAAAAAATAAATAAATAAATGAAAATGCTGAGTGAAAAAAATTAATAATAATTTCTTCTGGTGTTTAGAGTGGATATTTGTGTGACTTCTTTGAAATTTCATGACACAATAGGGCAATTAAACTGATTTTTCCCTGTTTTTGCTTCCCTTATTCAATTTAAGTTCCAGATAATAGGAGCCATTTTCATGACACCAGTACTAGAAGTTGGATTTCTTTTACTGAAAAAAATGTATGGAATTAATGTTGAGAATATGGACTCAGGAGTCCATATTTATACAAATTTATACTTCCCATTTATACAAATCTTGTAAAGGCCATTTATTACTTGCATGTCCTTGAGAAACTTTACTTAAACTTTCAAAGCCTCAATTTACTCCTCTGTACAATAGAAATAGCATCGATCTTATTGTACAAAGTAATAGTAGTTGATATGAGCATTTAGTATGGTTCAAGCACACTTCTAAATACTTTACCTTTATATAGAATGAACACAAGTCTGAGGCATGTGGAACGATTTCTGGCATAAACTGAACACTCAGTGTTAGCAATATTAGTGATAGTAGTAATAGCAAAAATGGAAACAGAGGTTCTAGTGTTCTTACCCACTTATTTATTCAAACTCCACTTCTTCTTATCTATTTCAAATTAAGTTCTTCACATAAAGTGCATTTCAAAAGTCCTGTTTCAGTTAAAATAAGAAATTATAAGATTAAGGAAGAAATTGTAAGAGAAATCAGTAAATATCTCAAGGCAAATGGAAATGTGAACACAACATACCAAAACTTATGGGATGCAGCAAAGGCAGTGCTGAGAGGGAAATTTATTGCTCAATACACCTACATTAAAAAAGAATGAAAGCATAAAAATCGAGAAATTAACTTCACCTGGAGGAACTAGAGAAAGAACAGAAAACTAACCCCAAAGAAAACAGGAGGAAAGTGTATTAATTGGGTTGTCTAGAGAAACAGAAACAATTAGAGATATCTGTAAATATGAGATTTATATAATCTCTCATCCCACCATGGGGACACAAGAGTCCAAAATCTGTGGGGTAGGCTGCAAGCTGGCAGCACCAATGAAGGTCATCAACGAACTCTCCAGGAGAGGTTTGGTGGCTGAAGTGGAAAGAGATGATACTCTTTTCTCAATTCTCCTAAAACCCTTTGGGTGATTAGATTAAACATCACTCATTGCAGAAGGCACATGCCTTAGCTTATTACAGATGTAATCAGCCATGGATGCAACCAATGTGCTCATGATTTAAGTCCATGAAATGTCCTCATGGTAACAGAGAGTGCAGTGCTTGCTTGACCAGATAACTGGGACCATCAAATGGCCGAGCTGACACATGACCCTCACAATCATGGAAAGAAATAACAAAAATTTGAGCAGAAACAAATGAAATTGAGAATACAAAAACAATGGAGAGAAGAAATGAAACCAGAAGATGGTTCTTTGAGAAAATCAATAAAATCGATGGACATGACACCTAGCTAGGAAAACAAAGAAAAAAGAAAGAGGATGCAAACAATAAAATCAGAAATGGGAGTGGGGAGAACTTAACTACAGGCCCTGCAGAAATAAATAAGATAATGAGGGGATACGATGAACAACCATAAGCTAATAAACCAGACAATGTAGATGAAATGGGCATTTCCTAGAAAAGCATAAGCAATCAGCACTGAATTAAGAAGTAGAAGACCCCAACAAACCGATCACAAGAGATTGAATCAGTTATCAAAAACATCCCAAAAAAGAAAAGTTCAGGACCAGATGGCTTCATGTGTGAATTCTACCAAATATTAAAAGAAAAAAAAAGAAAATTAGTACCAATCCTGGTAAAACTCTTCAAAAAAAAAAAATGAAGAGGAGGGAAAGCTGTCCAACTCACTCTATGAAGCCACCATCATCCTAATACCTAAGCCAAGTAAAGATACTACAAGAAAAGAGAACTACAGACAAATCTCTTAAATGAATATAGATGTAAAAATTTTCAACAAAATATTTGGAAATCAAACCCAGCAGCACATAAAAGTCTATATTTATATACTATGACCAAGTGGGTTTTATCCCTGGTATGCAAAGGTGGTTCTACCCAAGAAAATCAATTAATGTAATACACCACATCAATAAATTAGAGGAGAAACAACATAATCATTCCTTGACTGATGCAGAAAAGGCATTTGACAAAATTCAACATCCTTTCTTGATAAAAACACTTCAAAATATAGAAATAGAAGACATTTCATCAACAGAATAAAGGGAATATATGAAAAAACCACAGCTAACGTTTTTCTCAATCGGGAAAGACTGAAAGCTCTCCCATTAAGGTCAGGAACAAGACAAGGATGCCCACTGCCACCATTGTTATTCAACATTGCGCTAGATGTTTAAGCTAAAGCACTTAGGCAAGAAAAAGAAATAAAAGGCATCCAAATTGAAAAGAAGTAAACGTTCACCATTTGCAGATGACATGATACTATATGTTGAAAATCCTGAAAAATCTACAGTAAAGCTACTAGAATTAATAAACAAGCACAGCAAAGTTGTAGGATACAAATTGAACATGCAAAGATAGGTTGTGTTTCTTTTTTTTACCATTTTTTTTTCAAGTTAGCATCAGTCTCTTTCTAATATGTCCCCAAACTTCTGCTTTTTGATACCCACTAACTTCTACCTCTGATCCTCCAGGCTTGTCTAACACTTTCCTTGACCCTGCATTAGACTCAGCCAGTTCTCCAAGGGGTCTTTCATTAGAGAATGGTATTAGAAAACAAGATCTGAGTGCTGGGTGTGTCCTGTGCTGCTGGCATGGAGCTGCTCTTAGGCCTCTAAGCACACAGAAGTAGTAAATTATGTTTACACATATCTTTAGTTATTTTTCTACATCTACATAGGCAGATAGGATTTCATACTGATGTCTTTACTCATATGACAAGATTTATCCAAGGCTTCTACCTCACTTATGTTTAGTCCTCTGTATTTCTCCATTTTTATGATTTTACATGTCTTTGGAGGACCCTACATTTGGTTAATGGCTTGTTTTGCTTTTCTCATCAAGTTTTATAAAATTAGCAAATATTGCATTTTCTTAATTACTAAACACTAGTGTAGTTTATGCTGGACAAGGAGAATTTAGAGGTTCTTTGAGAAGACATTAATTTTTCCATTTTCCCTTTTGATTCTACTTTCTGGAATAAAAATCTGCAAATGGCATCATCAATTCCCTTGCTTCTTCGACAATTCAAGCAGTGATTTATGTGACCATGACATATTTGCATTACCCTCATCACCAATCTGAGAATTACCTGTGCAGCTCACAAGGGCTATTCTCTATTCTTCTCCTTTTTAATCCAAAATTTCCATCCTTGCCAGGATCACTGCCTCAGGAGTGAGTACAGGAAAGGGGTCCAGAAATCTCATAAGGAACTACTTCAGTATTGTCACTAGTGCCTAGTCATGGGAGAGTTTAAAGGTTTAAAGTTCTCTCTTGAGAGAATTGTGGTATTCGGTGTATCAGTGGCCACCTAATGCCTTATTTTATATACCTTTTAAAGAGTTTTGTAAAACTCTGTGACCTCATTTTAGATGGTATCTAAAACTTAAAAATTTAATTATTTCAAAATAACAATTTTCAGAATATCTCAAATATATAAAACATAAAAATAAGTATTTTACAACAAGGTAAGAACTGTACAGATTTTTGAAGGGCATTACACTACAATCTTCAAAACTGTAAATTACACAAATGTCTAACAACTAAAGGATGGTTAAACAAACTATGCTACAACCATTCAATGGTTACCACTAAGTATTAAAAAATAAACCAGTGATGTACCAAACAACATGAATACATATCAAAGGCATTATTTTGAGTGAAAAAAGTCAAGCTCAGTAGTTCTGTGCTGTACAATTCCACTTTGTGACATTCTGTTCTTATACAGAATCTTTTTTATGAATGGTCAATTTTAAAAATGTGAGACATATGTAAGCCATTGCTCGTTAAATCATCATTTGCTTACTCTAGCTGCAGAGATGCAACATCTAGTTCATTGCTATATATGAATATAGATTTTCTTCCTGGGCTGTGCAATTTGGTGTTTGGCCTCTTTATCAAAGTCATAATTGTGAAATCATACTACATCTGTCCTTTTGTGTCTGACCTATTTCACTCAGCCTAGAATCCTCTAGGTTCATCCATGTTGTATTATGCTTCAGGACCTCATTTTGTCTTACTGCTGCATAATATTCCATCATATGTAAATGCCACATTTTGCTTATCCACTCATTGGTCGATGGGCACTTGGATTATTTTCATCTTATGCCAATTATAAATAGTGTTGCTATGAAAATCAGTGCACAAATATCTCCTATGTAAGATAGGAGTCCTCTTTCATTCTTTTGGCTATTGATATTCAGTTTTCCCAAATCCATTATTGAAAAAACTACTCTGTCACAATTTAGTGGATTTGGGGGCCTTTTTGAAAATTAATTGATCATGGATTTGATGGCCAATCTCCATGCTCTTGTCTTTATTCCATTGGTCAATACTTCTATCTTTGTACCAGTATCATGCTGTTTTGACTACCATGGTTTTATAGTAAGTTTTAAAGTCAGGAAGTGTTAGTTCTCCCATTTCACTCTTCTTTTTAAAGATATCTTTAGCTATTTAAGATTTCTTTCCCTTCCAAATAAATTTGATAACTAGCTTTTCCAAGTCTTCAAAATAGGTAGTTAGAATTTAATTGTTACTGCACTGAATCTCTAATTCAATTTCAGTAGAATTCACATCTTTACAACATTCAACCTTCCTATCTGGGAGCATGGGATATCTTTCCATCTATTATGATCTTCTTTGATTTCTTTAAGCAATATTTTGCAGCAAGAATTTACAAGAGACTTATCTTAGACCCAAGCATGCACATAGATTGAAAGTGAAAAAATAGAAAAAGATGGTCTATGAAAGTTATAACTAAAAGAAAGCAGAAGTAGCCATTCAACTAGCAGATAAAGTAGACTTTAAATGTAAAGCTGTCATAAGAGACAAAGAAGGACATTATATATTAATAAAAGGGACAATTCATCAAGAAGAAATACCAATTATAATTGTTTATGCTCCCAATCAAGGACCTCCAAAGTATGCGAGGCAAACCATGGCAAAACTGAAGGGTGGGGTGGGGGGTGGGGGGAGAAAAGAAATAAAAAATAAAGAAAGAAAAGTGAAGGGAGCAAGAGATTCTTCAATAATAATAGTGGGAGACTTCAATACACCCCTCTCCTCTATGCATAGAACTAGACAGAGGATCAATAAGGATATATAGAATTTAAATAATGTGAAAAGTGAATTAGACCCAGCTGATACATATAGATTATTGCACTCCAAAATATCAGGATATACATTCTTCTCTAGTGCTCATGGAACTTTCTCTGGGTTAATCATTTGCTGGGAAATAAATCAGATCTTTATAAATTAGACAATATTGAAATTACTCAAAGCACTTTCTCTGATCACAATGGAATCAAGCAGGGAATTAGTAATTACCAAAGAACCAGAACTTTTACAAATACATGGAGATTAAAGAATACATTCTTAAACAATCAGTGGGTCAAAGAAGAAATTGTTAGAGAAACTGGTAAATAGCTGGAGATGAATGAAAATAAAAATACAACATATCAGAATTTATGAGATGCAGCAAAAGCAGTGCTGAGAAGGAAATTTATCACCCTAAATGCCTATATAAAAGAGAATGTGAGCGGGCCATGGTGGCTCAGTGGTAGAGTTCTTGCCTGCCGGGCTGAAGACCCAGGTTCATTTCCAGGTGCCTGTCCATGTAATAATAAAAAAAAAATTAAAAAAAGAAAAAGAATGTGCCAAAATTGATTACCTAACTGCTCTCCTGGAGGAACTAAAGAAAGAACAGCAACCTAAGCACAAAGCAAATAATAGAAGAGAAATAGCTAAGTTTCTCTTAGCTCTCTTAGCTCTTCTCTTAGCTCTAAAGAAATAAATGAACATTGGAGAACAACAACAACAAATAATAGAAAGAATCAACAAAACCAAAAGTTGGTTCTTTTAGAAAATCAATCAAATTGATGGACCCCTAGCTAGACTAACAAAGTAAAAAAAAAAAAAAAGAGAGGAAAGTTGCAAATAAACAAAATCAGAAATGAGAGGAGGGTCATTACCATGGGTCCTGAAGAAATTTTAAAAATCTTAAGAGGATAT
>PVIY010056585.1:0-13249 GCA_004026745.1 Myrmecophaga tridactyla
AAAAAAAAAATCCTTTTCAGAGCAGGACCCCTGTTCCTTGGGTTTGCAATCAAGGACTTAAGTTGGTGTGTTGCTCTATGTATCTCCAGGCCCTAGGTGCCCCCTCCTTTCCTTCAGGGCCCAGACCTTTTCAAGTATTTTGTGCTGTCCAATCCAAAAAAACCTGTGTGTTTGTTTTCTGTCAGCCCTGCTCCCTTTGCATTGGGGCAAAAACCAACAACCTCAGCTTTTACTCAAGGTTCAGCTGAGTTGGGAGCCTATCTTTGTTAATTAGTAGTCAGAATTTGTTAATTAATTCCACAATTGGAGCTTGGTTGAGCTCAGCCCCTGCTGCTAGTAAAGGCCCTTTCCTTTCCCCTCTGGGAAGCAGCCTGTGGGGAAGGGGTGCCAGCCTCTGCAGCTTGGGGGACTCAAGGTTCTGAGTGGTCTTGCAGCTGGTCAAGCTTGTCCAGACTGGTATATGGTCACTGATGCGGCCCCAGCAGTTGTTTTGTACTGCTCCTGGCTATTTACTAGGTGCTCTGGAGGACGAACTAAATTCCACACCTCACTAAGCCACCACCTTGCTTCCAAGTCCCCAATTTTTAAGAATTTTTAAAGCAGTAGTTTGAAGCTCTTCAGCCTTTTAGAGAAATGTCCTTGCTATAATGATCTATTAACTCCTTGTTCTGTGGTCTGTTTTGTCTTTATAACTTTGGTCACTATCGCTTTATACAGCTAGCCCTGGCTGACCTCTCACCTCCAGAAGCAATGGGCATCAGGAAGGGTGGGGCAGGATAAATAGCTCAGGGCCAGTCCTCCGTGGCTCAGCATCCCACTGCTTGTGCAGAGTCCTGATCTGACATTAGTTCCCTAAGTGTCCATCATTGATGTTCCTACCAAATTCTGGAGATACATTCCAGCCTTACCCCAGTCTGGTTCCCTGCAAAGCCTGTGTTGAGTCAATCAACTCCAAGGACACTCTAATCTAAAAGCTGATATTTTTTTCCCTTTAGGTATGATTACTACATTTTCCAAAATAAAAATTTAAGACACAAAGTCTGATGATAAATAATTTTCTGACTTGCACATCACATTTGGTGTTATATTTAGCATCATCTTTACTGAAGCAAAAATCCATGTAAAGAAATAAGTTTAGGTTTATATATTTATATGTGATCAGTTATGCAATTTTTAAATATTTGGAACTGGAATTGTCCTTAAATTCCAGGTTATGTGGCCAGCTTTCTTCTGTACATTTATAGCTATACATATTTGCTATTTAACTTTATTTCTCTCCGCTATAGGGAATAATTTAGATAAAATTTTACTCAAGTATTTTAGTTTCTAAAGTTTTAGGGGATAATGAGGCTTGCTTTCTTTATGAAAAAAAAAAAGTAATCCATTTCTAAGCTTGTAGGCGTATGTGTCTTCCTCTGTGGCTTCCCCACTGTGGCTTCCTGGTCAAGTAAAACAGTCTGCTTCAGCCCAGAGGCCTTTTATAGTCTGGAGATCTAGGCTGCATTTTTCTCATCTGTAAAAATAAAGCACAGAAGAAGGGTTTCTGTCAGACTCAAATGAAAGAATATGTATGCAAATGCTTTGAGAGTGGCTATAACAATGCAAGGCTTATTACCAATGGGATTGGGATAATAAAACATTCCAGGACAGCATCATGTTGTAGATGTGGCCAGAAGATGAGTGGTCAAGAGAGACTCATAGAAATGGCCTCCGTCCAGACTCTGCCTGTTCTTTAAAGCTGCAGAAAATTATCCCAGGCAGGACGGAGAGAGAGTCCACTTATCCTCTTCCGCTTCTTTTTGTCCCCAAAGTCTGCTCCCCTGAGCACCCCCCAAAGAAACTGAGCAAGTTGCAACCAATGGTAAAGGAGAAAGCAATGTGTACTCATTCTTCAAGACCTGGCCACATCCATCTGATCACATCCTTGGACAACATCAGGGTTGGGAAGTCCCCTCACTGGACTCGTGGGCTCCTTGCACTTGTACAGCTCCTGTGATGTTTCTCTGTCCATGGGGTTTAGCCAGAGCCAACCACGATATCTGATTAGTTCTACCCCAGGACAGGGTGCACAGAGACGAAGTCACCCATCCCCAACAATTTCTACGGTAATAATGCATCTAGGCCAAGACTGACTTCCTTAGTGTTTTCTGGTTTATAAAACTCAAGGCCAATGATGAACTATTTCTGTCCAGACTATATATGCATGGGTGACAGCAGAATGTCAAGATGTCCTATAGTAGTAGGACTGACTCATTTGCTCACTCATTCATCCCTTTCCGCAGCATCCATTTATCAACAGTCACCCCATAGGCTGTTTTGTTCCTCTGTTTTTCATTCCTGCTTCTTCCATTAGCAAGTGCAAATAGGTCTTCTTCAATGAGTCAGAATTGTCTAAAATGCTTTTTTAAAAAAAAAAGCAACCTCTTTTCCTTCTCCTTCTTTCCACAGCCAGCCCACATATCACTCCCCCGGGCAGACTTCTTTGTGAAAAATTGCTCATTGCATTTATCACACTCCATTTTACCTGCTTATGTGCCTGCTTCCTGAGCTCAGACAGACCCTGAGCACATTAAAGACAGAACCCAGGTCTTACTCAATTTTATTCCTAGCTCTGAATGCTGGCACTTGTTTGTTGGTTTCATTTCTATGAGGCAGGTCCTGGGTCAGACACAGGGATCAAAAGAAGAGAAGAAGGGCCCTGCCCTCAAGGAGCTCACAGTTATCCAGGGCTCATGACACGTGCCTGAGAAGCATTCATGCCCTTTCTTCATGTCCCTGTTCTTTCCAGCCCTGGGTTAACCATTAGGCAAAATGAATCTGTCTTTAGAGGCATCAAAGAGTTTTTCTTCATAGCTCTCACGCTCTTAACTTAGTCACTGCCACCCTAGCTTTCGGTGGAATTTTTTTGTAATTGTCTGTATCTGCCATGTCTAACTTTAATCTGCATTGTTTGAAAAAAAAATTTTCTTTGGTGTGGTAAGTGACTAAAGTTTAAAGGTTTGCTTAAGGCATGAGGGTTTCGCTCCCATCCAGTGTAAACACAGCTCATTGGGTATGGCTAGCATTTAAGGCAGCAGCTGATTTGTGTGGCACACCCTCAATTTTAAGCAATGGAAGGGCTGAGGGGGTACCACTGTGGCCAATGCTCAGGGTGACTGTTGGCCTTAATCCAGACCTGGCCTTTTCATTACTTGTTGGTAACACTGGTGAAAGGTTTGTTTCAGGAATAGGAAATATCTGATGAAAGAAGACATCGTGATTATCCTGTGCAATCTGGTCCCAGTCTAACTGCACATCTTTATTCTTATCTACCCACCTCCCACACTCCATTCTAGCCCCCTATGCCACAATGAGGACTTTCCTCAACATCCTGTTTGCTTTTCTAGAGGCTACTCCTTAGGAACCCACAGCTTCGGTCCAAACTCCCCCACAGGGCCTCTTTGGAAAATATCTAGAACTCACAACGCATTGTATTGAGTAGCAGACTTGGAACTCCATCATCCAATGGCCCATGAGTTCTCTTGGATTATTTTTTAGTATTTTAGTATTCACATATCAATATTTTAAATAACAATTAGATGTTAAGTCCCTTGAGGTCTCTGTCTGTGATTTTTTTTTTTTTTTGTATACTTTATGGCAGGGGTCACATTTCATTCTTTTTCCATGTGAGTATCCCCTTATTGCAGCACCATTTGTCAAATTTTTGTTTGTTTCACATTTCATTCTTTTTCCATGTGAGTATCCCCTTATTGTAGCACCATTTGTCTGATTTTTGTTCGTTTGTTTTTCATTTGTTTGCTTGTTTGTTTGAGAAGTGCATGGGCTGGGAATCGAACCCAGGTCTTCTGCATGGCAGGTGAGAATTCTACCACTGAACTACCCTTGCTTTTTAATATGAGGCAATGTGAAGAGCAGGTGCACGATAAACGTTTGCATTAAATGCTCTCCAGACTTTAGCTTTTCACGTGACCTGTCTCTCCTCACTGGCCCTTTCCCCCAAATCATGCATCGTTATTGTCACATTTTAATCCAAAATCAGGCAGATCCAAGGGTCTTCTCTTGCTTAGGAGCATATTCTTCTGGGTGGAGGACATCCCCAAGAAAATCTGAGTGAAGATATTTATGGGAAGTTTGGATCCTAGCACCTTTGCTTACATGTCTTCAGAACAGCTGTGGAGAGTTTCTCTTCCTTGTTAGAGTAGCCTTCTCCTCTCATTCAACTGAGCAGGAGCTAAAAGGAAGTCCCAGTATGCCAAGTATCAACAGTCAGCAAAACTGAGTCTCCCAGAGCCTTAGGCAGAGACTGCTGCCCTGAGAAAGGCCGGAGAGGCCACACGTTTGGAGCAGTGCAAGATGGGAACAATGAGCCCCAGTGACCACAGCGCCCCTGTGGCCAGCTGGGCACTCAGTGAGGTCCTCTCCAGTCACACCACCATCCAATCCTCCCAACACTCCCGTGAAAGTGAGACTGTTACTACCTCCATTAAACAGATGAGGAACAGATTCCTACTGTTCAATGACACACCTGATTTCAAAGCACAAACACCAACCACCAACTCCAACTCCAGGCACTACACCGAACAAGGGATTTTTCTAACTGCTGAAGCTTAAGTCCAAGAAATGAAAATGTGCTGACCATGAGCTGAGTATTCCATATGATCATGAATTGATTCTGGAATTGATATTGGTAAAATGATTTCAAATACAATCAAAGCAATTGCCCAGAGTCTAGGTTTATCACTTTCAAGAAAACCCTAAGGATTATAGAATAAAGTTGTTACATGACAGCAAGCCCAGTGGCGTACTCTGGCTAATCTTCAGGCTTAATTAACCACAAGGAGAAAAGTACATTCGCCCAAATATTAAGGTGGTACCTTAGGTGAGCCCTGCTGGTTGCACTAACTGTCCCGCAGTAGCCTCTGGGCTCTACCTGCCTTTACTGTAGATGGGATGTGAAGGGCTGAGGATGTGAAGGTAACATATGATTATGAGTCACCCAGATGGTGGGGGGAGGGGCTGGTTTGTAAGTTAAGAATATTGAGGTTCAGTGGTCTAGGACTGTATTTTTTTTAACTAATTAATTATCTCTTAAATCAACTTAGTGAGTCTTAACCAGCACTGAAAAAGTAAGAAAGAGAAATAGAGAAAGAAGGAAGGGAGAAGGGAAGGAGGAAAGGAGGGAAGGGATTGAGGGAGAGGGGAAAAATAGAGTACATTTCACACAGTATTAGTAATTATTCTGTGAAACAATTTTCAGCTGGAAATAGTTTTTTAATGTATATGTTTACTGGAACATGAAATAAAAATGAAATTTTTACTGTAGTCATAGTCTAAAAATGTGTGAGAAACACTGGCTTTGATTTTTGAAGTGAGAAGTTTCTTTAAAATATAGACTATTGAATTTCCACAATTACTAGGCAAAATGGGAAACATTTCCAAAGTTTTCCTTTCTACCAACCTGGCTTAATTCACTTGGAGAAGTTCTAGAATAACCTTTGCTTATTGTGTCTTGAAGACTCCCTGCTGATGCTCAGAGGCAGAACATTAGTGCCCATTTCCTGGGCCCTTTTGCCTAATCACCCAAGAAGGTTTCAAACTGTCTTCAATTTCTGATCATTTCTTGGACTGTGCATCTGGTTTTGGGTGCAGGCTTTCTGTGCACTCATAGGGAATGAGCAATCCCACTTTGGGTTCCCTTCACAGCAGCTTGCCCTCCATAAGCACTGTCTATGCATTTTGTCACAACCTTTCCATTTGTCTTTCTAACTAAACTGCAAGTTTTTTACGCCTGGGACTACATTTTCCTTCTGCGCCACCATTGCTCAGTGCCTTGTGTGCAGTGGGCACTTAGTAAATTTTGGTGAAAAGAATGAATGAATCTGCTATCATTTAACTTCAGCTAGGTAAAGGACCGCATTTAAATTTGTTAAGGCCTGTTCATTAGTCAAGAGGCTAATGAGATTTGCTTGCAAAGTAAATGTCTAGTTTGAACTCAATTAAAATTCATCTTCTTCTGATTACAAAGGTTAAGTGAAGGTCTCAAATTACAGTAAAGAATCAAGGAGATGCATGTTCCCATCTCATAAATGGTGGCCTCCAGCAAGAATGCCAGAGGCCAATTATTTGCACAGGAAGACAAAAGAATACCAAAGAGAGAAGAAAGGATCCTGAGTTTGGGATGGATTCAACCTGAACAAAATTGGGAGAGGGCTAAGGCATGCCTGATCTCCCAGAGAGAGCCCCAGTGGAGCCCCAGTGGACTAGGAACTCATACAGAGGCCAGAGACATGCCAGGGTGCCATATTGGAAACCAAGTAGGGGTTGTTGAGAGACATTTTGGGTGGCCAACTGCACGATGCTTCTTAGTGGTCCCCCATTTTTGCTCCAAGGGAATTTAGTGCCAGTCCTTGACAGAGTGGGCTGTTGAAAAGCTGGACTGCACAGCACCCATTCTGTGCTCATTCAGGAGATGTTACACTTGAGGGGAGCAGTTGTCCACCAACTGTTCACACACTGTTCACACTGTTCACACACAGTGTGAACCACCCCAACAACAAAGCAAAGTCATCACAGAGCCCCTCCAAGGTAGAGGAGACTCTGGCAGTAGCAGCACCAGCTCTGACCTGCCAACATGCGACGAGAGGATGGAGTCTACAAGAGCCACAGAAATATCTTAAATGACACCAGGGAGAATTGTTGAGTCTCTCAGAGATTTCCAGGAAAGGAGAATCCTCAGGGATGTTCTAGTCCAGATTATAGGGTAGCAGCACAGAGCTAAAGTTAGCTTTTGCTTCCATCTTTACTATTAGCCAACCATTTGTTTGACCTTTCTAACTCAATGTGGCCTGGCAGAAAATAGGGGTACCCCACATTGTGGAAAATCCTTCAGCATAGATCAGCCTTTTTCCAGAGAATTCAGAATCTGCCAGCCCGACCCTGGGGAACTCATTCATGTCCAGGAAATGTTTTAGTGAGTCAGGCCCTGTGAACATAATTTCATTATTAAAATGAGGTTCCCATCCTATGAGGAACTATAGATCTAGACTCTGACCCTCAGCTTATTCTAATTTAAGCACACTTCTCTGTGAAGCCACAGAAATCCCTCCTGAAATTACAGCTGGTTAATTCTCTTTTGTTTCTATTTCATTATCACATCAATTCACTGAAAACATATATCAAAACATCTAGGAAAATTTTCAAGCTTTTACAACTGTTGAAAGAAACTTACACAGAATAATACTGCGATCAACTCATGATTTCCAATAGAAGGAGAAAAAAAAGATGTATTTCTTAAGAATAATCTATTCGTTGAACAGTCATACCTTAGATGTCATGGAATGTATAAGCTCTTAAAGGGTGGACAGAGGGTGACCTCATGTTAAAGAGAGAGAAAATATTAAGACCCTCATATTTTTATGATTTTAATTTCCTTTCTGCATGTTAGAATGGAAAATTACCAAAAAGAGCTATAATAATAATAATAGCTGTCATTAATTCTGTGTTTACCATGTTGCTGAGGCATTAGACGCCACAGTTAATTTAATCCTCAAAGAATCCTGTAAGGAAAACTGTTATTCAGTCAATATGCAACAAAAGGGTGTTAAACGACTGAAGTGCTTCAATGTTTCATTCCCTTCTCCTGAGACCATTGAGTGACACATACACACACACACACACACACACACACACACACACACACACTCCATCCTATCCACCCACTTCTCTCCCCTGGGGACCTCCAGGACTGTTTTATCATTCAGGACTACAGTGTTAATGCTAGTGAAAGCTGAGTTGGTCAGTCTCCATGCTGTATCCACAGTTAAATGTAAATACATGGTTGGTTATCCTCATTTGTGGATGAGGAACTAAAAAAGCTTTAGGTAGTACATCAGACTGTGTTTTCCAAAATTGTCTGCAACAGTATTTCCAGTCCTACATACTCATCAAGAACCATGTCACTTCCCCATCAAGAGTGTATGCTCTGCCCTTGAAGCTGGGTGGACCTTTGTGACTGTCTCGATGAACAGAATGTGGTGAAAGAGATGCTGTGTGACTTCTGGGGTTAGAAAAGTAAAGGTGATACAGCTTCCACTTGGCTCTCTCTTGGGACACTCACCATTGGAATTCTGTGGAAGAAACCCAAGCCACATGAAGAAGCCATGTGTAGATGCTCTTCCTGACAATCTCAGCTGAAATCCCAGCAGATCAGCCAGTATCTACAGCCAGATATGTGAGTGAATAAGCCTTCAGATAATTCCAGCTTCCAGCTGTCAAGTCACCCCTTGACTTGAGTCCTCTAGCTAAGGCCCTAGACATCATTGCACAAAGACAAGTTGTCCCTATGGTGCCATGTGTGAATTTCTGACCCGTAAAATTTATGAGCATACAGTATGGGGGAACTTATTACACAGCAGCAGATAATCATAACAGAGGGATTAAGCAATTTGCCCAAGGTCATAGAGCTATTAAGTGGTGGAACCAGGATTTCAACCTAAAACCACCTGAAAGCTAGCATTCTTAGCCACCAGATGACACTACTACTGTAGCCACAGCACTAAGAGGCAATATGGTAAGTTGAAGATACCAGCGGGGCAATCTTTCAGTTGGATGAATGGGATGGATGGGGGTGGAGCAGGACTGTCACTCCTCTTCAAGTTTTTAACCCAGACTCCTTTTATCTTGTAGTTCTCCTGTGTGCAGTTTCTATTCCCAAGGTCACCTTATGGCTCAAGATGGCTGCTTCAATTCTAGCCATCACATCTGCATTCCAATCACTAGAAAGAAGAAAAAAAGATGAGCTAATGCACCTCTTCTTTTAAGGGAACTTCCTGGAAGTTGCAGATACTATTTCTGCTTATATCCCACTGTCTAATTTAGTCACATGTTGCACCTAGCTATGAGACTGGGTGAGCATGTAAACAGCTGAAAACTAGACATATGTTACTCCAGAAGAAGGAATCTGATATCAGGACAACTGGCAATCTCTCTCATAGTAAAGAAAGGGGATTGGGCACGAAATGAGTGATTTCAATTTGGAACCATGCAGATCCCTCACTTCCTGCATTGCCCCAATTAATTATTAATTATCATCTATTATTAAATATCTTCTATAGGATTAAAATTGATTTTACTCCAAGAGTTTTGCATACTTTTAGACAGCAAGAATCTCCTTGCTGTATTGCAAGGGAAGATTTGCCCTGAAGATAACCTCAGCTAAATCTACAAGGTCGGTCATACTCCAGAACAGTAGAAATGATAGGCAGAGCAAGATTTTTTTCTAAAATGGTGTCACATTCAGGAGTCACACCATGGAAAGGCACATAGGACAGAGAAAACCTAGTTGATAAATAAAGGTTACAATGAACTTTTCAGGAACCCTTTTCCAGTGAGCAAGGTTTATTTTCTGCTCTCATAAGTGAACATCTAGAGAGCATTTCAGATGAATGCCTGCTCCAAGATGACTACACTGCTGAAACTGCTTTCACTGATTACTCGCTGAAAGGAGAATGTTTGCTCTCTTTCACATTTCCAATAACATTTCCAACATGGCAGACATCTGGGTGGATAGGGGTGGAAATCACGGCATCCCTTGAAATAAATATTTCATTTGAACTTCTTATCACAAGCCTCCAAGGTGTACATTTTTTACAGTCACAGAGAGTGCTTTAAAGAAAGGACACAAAATGCAATAACCAATAGCATCGAGTGCAGAAGAAGGAAAATCATAGCATTCCCAACATGCAGATCCAGCTTTACATCATTTTGACATGCAAGCTAAAAATTTAGCACCATGTAAGTGAATAAATCAGAAAATCATGTATGGCTTAGCATATAAAATGCTCCATTGGCACAAAAATGCAGAATCTGCTGAGTTGGGATCTATTTGCCCTTAATTAGAAATATCTTCACCTTGTTTCTATAGAAACAGGATTATAGCCTTCATGGACTGTTTGACCCAGGCCTCCCAGGGTTATCTCTGGAAAGATTTCCAACCAGAAGGCCTGACCCTCTGAATTTCTCTCTGGAATCCAAAAGCCATATCCTGAAAGAAAACTGGGTTAGAGCCCTGAGATCTGAACTTCATGAGAAAGGGGTAGCAGTGTGGGTTCTGCCCACAGGAGAAGAAGGAACACTTGTTGGAGGAAGAATTTTCGTATGTATGTTTCCCTCAACCACACATATAACTAACCTGAATATAAAAGAAGCTAAAGTTTGCATAGTGTTTTGTGATATGCAAATAGGTTTTCAAAAACATCACCTGTAGTCCTCTATAAGACTCTGAGGATGGCAGGGAAAGCATTATTGTCTATAACATTCTAATAAAAGAAACTAAGGTTCAGAGAAGTTGTGATTTGCTAGGGGCCATAGGGAGGCCAAGCCAGCATTCAAGCCAGGTCTTGTGATGCCAGATAAATTATTCTTCCCACTACTCCACATTTTTTTCTCTCTCCACTTAGCAAGGATCCACACTGCATAAATATATACAGGGTACGTGGTTCTAAAATACTGTGGTTTAAAAATAAATCTGCAATTTCTTCAATACATTCCCCTAAAAAGGTGGAGATTTTTTTGCAGTCAATCCCTGACTCCTATCTGCTAGACTCTTGACAACCACTGGTCTCCTCCCTAGAATTTTATATAAATGAAATCTTACAGTAAGGAAAAATAGTGGTAGGGAATTTTTGCGCAAGAACTGAACTTAGCGGCAAGTGAACTCACTGCCCTTCCCCCTATGGGACATGGACTTAGGGGTGTAAACTTCCCTGGCAATGTGGGACAAGACTCCCAAGATGAGCCGGGACCTGGCACCATGGGATTGAGAAAGCCTTCTTGACCAAAGGGGGGAAGAGAGAAATGAGACAAAATGAAGTTTCAGTGGCTGAGAGAATTGAAACAGAGTTGAGAGATTATCCTGAAGGTTATTCTTATACCTTATACAGATATCCCTTTTTAGTTTATGGTGTATTGGAGTGGCTAGAGGGAAGTACCTGAAACTGTTGAGCTGTGTTCCAGTAGCCTTGATTCTTGAAGACGATTGTATAAAGATATAACTTTTACAGTATGATTGTGTGATTGTGAAAACCTTGTGTCTGATGCTTCTTTTATCCGGGGCATGGATAGATGAGTAAAAAAACATGGATAAAAAATAAATAAATAATAGGGGGAATAAAGGGTAAAATAAACTGTGTAGATGGAAATACTAGTGGTCAATGAGAGGGAGGGGTAAGAGGTATGGGATATTTGAGCTTTTTATTTTTATTTTTATTTCTTTTTCTGGAGTGATGCAAATGTTCTAAAAATGATCATGGTGATGAAAACATAACTATGTGATGATATTGTGAGCCACTGATTGTACACCATGTACGGACTGTATGTGTATGAAGATTTGTCGATAAAAATATATCTTATAAAAAGAACTGGATTTAGGGGCATGCTTCTAACAAAGATAATATAATAGAACTGATGGTGTATTGACTAGGTCGTAAAAGGCTTTGTGGCCTTTAGTACTGAACTGATAGCTCTGTTTCCCCTCCTTTCAATTTATGCTCTCCTATTGAAATGGTAATGATAACCCTTGTCTCCTTTTTTTGCTTTGAACTTACTATCTGAAATGACCTCATCTCCCCTTGTTAATATCCTTAAAAACCTTGAAACCCCTAAACTCCAGGAGACAAATCTTGGGCCCTTAGGCTATCTGTTCTTCTGCTAAATGTGTAGTAATAAACTCTTTCTCTCTTTGAAAAAAAAGGCTTTGTGGCCTCCTCCTTGCCCTCTCTTGGATCACTCATTCTGGGGGAAGCCAGCTGCCATCTGGGAGGCCACTCAAGCAGCACTACGAAGAGATTTACATGACAGGGAACTAAGACCTCCTTGCAGCAGCCAGCAAGGAACTGAGGCCTACTACCAGCAGTCAAGTGGGTGAGGCAGCCAGGAAGGGGATTATCCACCTCTAGTCATGCATTCTGATGACCGCAGCCTTGGCTAACATCTTGACTGCAACTTCTTGAGAGACTCTGAGACAGAATCACCCAGATAAACTGCTCCCAAATCCCTGACACATAGAAACACTGAGAAAATAAGCAGTGTCCATGCAATGACGAACTAAAATGGGGCAACTTATCAACAGCAGTCTGTTTCTGGGCTTATATGCCCAGCCTTGGACTAGACCCTGGGAACACAGAAGTTGTAGATGCCATCAGGAGTCCATAATTACTTACAGAAACAATATAACACATGAAAAGGGGAATGAGCCCTTTCATGTGTTCTGTACAATGTAGGCTGGTATAGATTGCCAAACTTTGTGGTGGTGTGGTTGCTGTGGATTGGCTAATAAGACGTGATCATGAGAAAATAAAGGACTGAATGGAGGTTAAAAGATGCAATTTCAGGTGCAGAATTGGATGGTTGAAGTAAGGCATGGGAAGAGTGGCTATATTGGCGGAGCTTCAAGGGAAGAACAATTAGAGATGCTGAATTCTGAGTGACAGTTTGTAGGGTGTGATAGAACACAGTTTTTTCAAAGAAGGAACTGGACTCAACGGATTATGCAATGTAACTCCCTAAAGGCTCAGAAAATGGAGAGAACCTCCAGATGATGAAAATGGAACATTAATGTGCTTTCTATGCCTATCTATGGAGATCTGTCTGGTGTAAGTATCTGCTTTAACAAGAGAATCTGATGTTTCTACCCAACCATAGTCTCCACTTCCAGACACAGGTACCTGTGGAACCATCACTTGACCCCAGGCAGGGATTTCAGAGACTAGCTGGGTGCTGGGGTGAGGCAGGACTGGTTTAGGGGCTGTGAGTGAAGAGCTTGGGGTGCTCAGACAAACAGAGGTCAGATTCAACATCCAGACATACAGTGGAAATGAGGGGGCCAAAACAAAAAGGCAAATCAGAGGCAGAATCAGGAGGATGGAGTTGCTCTGAGATGGGAAATCCAAAACCTAAGACCTTGGTACAAAATGTCACACTCAGACAGGGAGAAGGCTGCTAGCCTGTGGTCCTTGAACTGTGCCTCTCTGTTTATAGCTGTGTATTAGTTAAGGTTCTCTAGAGAAACAGAATCAACAGGGAACACTTGCAAATATAAAATTTATAAAAGTGTCTCACGTGACCGCAGGAACACAGAGTCCAAAATCCACAGGGCAGACTGCGAAGCTGACGACTCCGATGGAGGGTCTGGATGAACTCCACAGGAGAGGCTCACCAGCCGAAGCAGGAATGGGGCCTCTCTCCTCTGAGT
>PVIY010056586.1:0-13260 GCA_004026745.1 Myrmecophaga tridactyla
CCCTCTTTTTTCACCCCTTACTATAAGTGAAATATGTGTCATAACAGCCCCTCCTGTGCACACTGGGTCTTCCCAGCGCTTCCCTGAGCATCTCCTCCTGTGGGGTGCTGGCTGGCCAGTCTCCAGGCCCCATGGTTTGGGGTGCAGGCTGCTGTTTGGCTGTTACAGTGCTTCAGTGAAAAGCCGCCTGCACACATCTTTTTGTGTGTTGCCAGAGTCTTAGGCTCCTAGTGGTCATGGGTGAAGGGTGAGTGCAGACTGGACACAGCTGGGCAGTGCCTGGTCCCCTCCCTT
This sequence comes from Myrmecophaga tridactyla, assembly GCA_004026745.1. Lineage (NCBI taxonomy): Eukaryota > Metazoa > Chordata > Mammalia > Pilosa > Myrmecophagidae > Myrmecophaga > Myrmecophaga tridactyla. The sequence continues at coordinate 295 of PVIY010056586.1, forward strand.
GTCCCTGCCCAGTCTCTTGTCATACCTGGAATTTACTGTCATTTGATGGGTACCTCTGTGTGGTTTTAGTTTGTATTTCCCTTAGGAACATGGTGGAGAATATTTCATCATCACAGTCGAATTTTTTATACATATACTTTTTACATTTAAGGACTAGCTGCATTTCTTTCTGGAAACTGATCAGATCGTTTGCTCATTTAAAAAATACAGGATTGTGGCATTTCCTCCCATTTTTCAAAGCGATTTCAGAGTTAGGGTTTTACAACTCTGAGTTGTAAACGTGTCTCCACGTTTTTGGGCCTGGTGGGCTCTTGCCATCCTTTTTTTGGGGGGTGGTGATATGTGTAACAACCAGTTTTCCTTTATCATATCTGGGTTTTGTTGGGACAGGTGTTTCCCTCCTGTAGGTAAGGAAACTCGCCGACACCTTTCTCTGTACAGTACTTGGCTTCGTCATTCATGTTTCGGTCTCTAGGCTATTTGGAATTTTATGGCTTTCCCAGTTGAGGGAGGATGTGTTTTAATTTTTTTCCATGCTGTTGTCCAGGAAGTTTACCTTTCCCCTGCTGATTAAGATGCCCCTTCAAAATCTACATTTCTGTATGTACTTGGGTCTCTTTCTGGATTTTCTCAGCTGTTCCTCTAGTCTGTTTGTTCATTGTATTCTTGAACCTGGCAGCTCTCTATGCTGTATGTTTTTGTATCTGACGGAGCTAGCTGCCTACAGCTTGGACATTTCTTGCTTCTTTATTCCTCCAGTTGAACTTTATCATCTATTTGTTGAGTTTCGAAGATGAATCTTACAGTATTTCCATTGTGATCTTGTAAATTAAGAACTGCTCCTTTTCAAAGTCTTCCTACCTGAGAAAAGTGGGTGTATTCGTTTCTTCAAGGGGATTTCTTGAATCTCTGGGAGTATTTTCTAATTTTCTTCATGTCTTAGGCACGAGTCTTAAGTTTGCCCGGCTACTGCACTCATGTTTTTCATAGTCTAAATGGGCCCCTCTTTGTTTTGCCTTTGCACTGGTTATTTATGAGGGCTATGGGTGGCTCTGAGTTAATTTTCTATCCTGCTCCTTCCGGAATTCTCCTGTGGAAGCTTTCCTGTTGATTCTTTGCTTTGATCATGTTACCTGCAAACTGCAATAGCTGAACCCTCCTCTGGCAGCTGTGATTTCTGACACAAGGTCAGCGCCTGCAGCCTTGCTCCCCTCGATAAGCAGGGCTGTCCCAGGACGCAGATGTTTCCTCAGTGGACAGAGGCATATTTAGTTCCTACTTTTTACACCTACAGACAGTTGACTCGGCCAGATTCCTTTTTGGATTCCTGGAAACAATCAGATTGTGCCCCTCAGCCCTGTGTTGATAATGTGGTTTTTATTGGTGGATTTCCTAATAAGGAACCACCATTGCCTTCCTGGAATAACCCCACTTAGTTTTTAATGTGCTGTTGGCTTCTGCTTGCTAGTGTTTAATATTTTTCCTTTGATATTTGTAAGTGAGGTTGGTCGTTAATTTTTTTCAGATGGGACTATCAGTTCTACTTGCTTTATCATTTCCTAAAAAGCAGAATGCCTTTATTTTATCTGCTGCATAGCTAATCTTACATGCTTTTTATTTCAGTGACATCTCTAGATTTTCCATGCAATTTGCTCTTTTCCTTCCTGTCTTAGAATACTTTGAGGGCCACAGCAGGTGGGAGGCCCTAGAGGGCCCCGAGGGAGATGACCAGGGAAGGAGAGCTGATTGTCTGCAGTAGAGGCGGCGGAGAAGGGAATGAGTGTTATTTTTGGTAGGTTGGTGGTGGGGTGGGTGAGGGGCGGGTGAGCCTGTGCCCGCTGGTGAGTGGAAGAAGGATGGCAGGTGGTGCCTGTGGCTCTGGGCTGGCCGCCCCTGCTCTCTCTGCGCACCAGCCCCGGAGCTCCTGGCGAGGAAATGGGCCCGCCCCCTTCCAGCTCGCCTCTTAATCACCTTCCAACACGGTACTTCTGGGATTTTTTACTTTGTTCACGTTGGAATAAATCTGTTTTTAAACACACACAAAAATACTTCATGTACCTATGGGACAGACAGGCAGGAATGTGTGCAGTGCAGGGGAGGCCACCTCAGCACGGATGGGTCCCTGACGATTGTCATGCAGGGTGGCAGGTGTGTGCCTGCTGCCTATAGAAGTTCCACTGGCTGCGGCCACCGGCCTGGACCCACTTTCCTGACCCCAGGTGTGCCCTGCAAGGCAGCCGGCGGTGGGCAGGGCCCGGGGCGGCTCAATAGGGGATGTCGTTCTGGTAGTACTGGATCATGTCGTAGGTCCGGCTCCTGCGGGAGCAGAGGGGGGCACTCAGGACCCCAGGCTATACAGCTTCCTATTCTCCACCCTCCCACCCCTCCAGGAAGTGCTCTGCCCATCCCTGGCACAGGCTCTGAGGTTTCGGACACAGGTGACCCTGTGGCCCAGTCCCCAGCTGCCTCTGCACGTGGACATGGCCAGCCGCCCCCGACCCCACCCACAATCCCCGCCCCCCAGCTCATGCCTGGGTGGGCGCTGTTTGTCCTGCAGCCCCAGGCCCCTCTACACTTGAGGGACCCCATGACCTGGAAACTTCCCCTCCAGGCTCAGGACTCCCCATGCATTCAGCATCAGTGCTGGGCTCCCCCAGACAGTGCCTGCGATGGGCCACGTCGGGTGGGGGACACACCTGTTACTGAGGAAGCAGCTCTGAATGACCTTCATGATGAAGTTGGCCGCCTCCCGCTCTGTCATGTTGGGGCTGAACCTGTGCCTGGGGGTGGGGTGGGGGACAGGTCACCCAGGGGCCTGGGGACAGGTCACCCAGGGGCCTGGGGACAGGGTAGGTTGCTCGAGGCCGGCCCTCCCCAGCTTGAGGGGCTCTAGCTTGGTTTGGACATTGGGGTTCAGACTCTAGACATTTGTTCAGCTGAAGGGCACGCCTGGGAAGATAAGGGAAAGAGGAGTGAGGGCCTGGCCGACCGAGGGGACAGTGTTCCCAGCTGGCTGTAAAGGGCTTGTGCCCCTTCTCACCATCAGCTGGGGGGGACTAAGCATGGGGCAGGGTTCTGGGGAGCTGAGCCCCTGGAGGGAGCAGGGCAGAGCCCCTTGGTTCGTCCTCAGCAGGACAGCACCAGCTGGACAGCATGAGCCCAGCAACGGCCTCTTACCAGGAGCCCTGTCTGCCCCGGGGGCTCAAGAGGCCCTGACATGATGCAGGCACAGGTGCTCAGAGGCCCCTGTGCTCACGGGAGGGTCATGCTGCTAACAGATATCCCTGTGGCCGTGACCAGCAAGGACTTACTTCAGGAGCTTGATTGTCTGGCCTCGGAAACAGGGCAAGCCCGTGTCCAGCATGAGGGTGACCAGAGAGACGACTGCGTCCATGTAGGGCCTAGGGAGACAGGGAGGCCTGATGTCTGTAGCCGGTGCTGCCCCCAGCCCCCACAGGGCACCCTGCCCCCTCGCCAGCCCTCTCCACACTGTATCTGCTGATTCCCCAGCTTCCCTTGCACCCCTATTTCTCCTGCCACCCCCCCACTGCGAGCCCCAAAGGACCAAGCCCAGAGCTGAAGGCTGGGGACGGTGGGGTCAGTGCCTTCTGTGCGTGGGGAGACACTGACATGCAGTATGAGGTCCACCTGGCCCGTTCCCTGCAGGGCTGGGAGCCCAGGTTGAAGTCAGGGCAGCACACATCCCGTGTGGCTCGACCACATGAGACTCAGTGAAACCGGGCCAGTGACGGTCTCCTGGACACAGCGTGGGGGAGGGCCCCGGGGGTGGGTGGCCAAGGCAGGGGAGGGCTGGACTGTGCTGGCCGGGTCCGCAGGGGCTGCTGGGCAGCGGCAGACATGGGGGAGCCCAGCGTCTCGTGCTTGTTGACCCTGGATGCCTTTGTCCATGAGGGGCTGAAGGGCACTGCCCCGTGCCAGGCTGGCTCTGGGGTGAGTGGCGTCCTGGAGCCGCCGGGGAGCCCACCTGACGGCCAGATAGCCGCGGACGCACATCTCCATGAACCACTTGAAGGGCGTGGCCTCCATCTTGCCACCCATGATCATCACCATCTCGTCCGTCAGCTTGATGTCGGGCTCCCAGCCCAGGTTGCCACCGGGCGAGCTTTCAAACATGAAGCCGAAGTCTGCAAGGTCCCAGGGAGCCAGCGTGAGGGCCACGCGGCTGGGGGGCGGAAGGGACTGGAAGCCACCAACCAGCTTCCACTGGGGCCCAAGGGGCAGATCCGGGCCCAGCTTTCCTGGGGCTGGGGGAGGAGGAGGACGTGGGATGGGGGGAGACGCGGCGGGGGGCTGCTGGCCTGGGCTCCTTGTGGCCCTGCCCTGCAGTGGGGCCTGGGTGCCGCCGCCCTCCCTCCCCGCGCCCTGTGGCCCTGCGGGCTAACCGATGTGGATGATGTGGCCCTTCTGGTCCAGCATGATGTTGCCATTGTGCCGGTCCTTGATCTGCAGCAGGAACAGCAGGAGGCTGTAGGCGGCCATGCTCCGGATGAAGTTGTAGCGGGCCTGTGGGGCGCCTGGGTCAGCTGCGGGGCACACACCCAGCCCCCAGCCCCATGACCCCCGGCGCCTTCCCTCCCTCCACCAGCCCTGTGGCCCTCGGGCCCCCTCCGTCCCCTGGCCCCGCGGCTTCCGGGTGCCCCATCTTGGAGGTAGAGGTCGGGTGGGAGGCCAGGGTCTGGGTGCGGAAGGGAACTTCCCCGGGGAGGGGGCCACCCTAGGCTCCTGTGCCTGAGCCCTCCCCACAGGTGCGCAGGGAAGGGGCGCACGGGCAGAGTCGGGGTACCTGCTGGAAGGCCAGGGTAGACTCGTCCCCATACTGGCGTGTGAAGTAGTCGTACATGCCGAAGTCCGTCTGGCGGCCCAGCTGGTCCCGGGAGGTACAGTCGGGGATGCACTCGATGACCCCGCACTGTGGAGGGGCAACTGAGCCTGGGTCCCCAGTGTGGGGTGTCCCAGCGTGGTGGTGGGGGCGCACCTCAGGGGAGGAGGGGCTCGCTCCAGGGAAGGGGGATTCACCCTGGGGAAGGGGGTCTCATCCCAGGGAAGGGGGCTCACCCCGGGGGCGGTGGCCACCACCCGGTACGGGAACACGAAGAGGTCCAGGCCGACGAGCTGGAAGATGTTCTTGAAGAGGTCGATGATCTGCAGGGCCAGCATGTCCTAGGGCCACGGGCAGAGAGGCTGCGGCTAGCACTGTGCCCCGCGAGAGCAGCAGCCAAGGGGGCAGGTGAGCAGGGGCGACCCCTGGCACCCTGCCCCGCACACCCTGCTTCCCCTGGACCCCACGTGCTGGCAGCAGAGGCTCTTGCCCCCCGTACCTGGCGGCAGTCATCGCCCACTTTGAAGATGGCCGCCTGCCAGGAGATCTTCTGGCCGTCGGCCTCCTGTGCGCTGCCCTGCTCGGCCGAGTCTGAGCGGCACCGCAGACCTGGGTGGGGGGCGGCACCCTGAGCCTGAGGCGCGGCAGCCCTCGACACCCAGGAGGGCCTAGGGCCCCATGCCCCAGCTCCAGGGCAGACCTCCAGGAGGCCACCATCTGTCCTTGCCTGCAAGTGCTGGTCAGCTCAGCTCAGGGCCAAAGCCTGTGTGAGCAGGCCCATCTGACGGACAGACGCACCATCTTGCATGTGTGTGATAAACTGGCCATGCCACAGATCCCAGGTTAAAGCACAAGTCCCTCACTCACCTTCTTTTTCCAGTTCGCTGACGCCGCATCGCTTGACCTTAAACTTGGCCAGGTAGGGCGCCTTGGCAGCGCTGGAGGAAAGGAGAAGAGCGAGCTATGGCGGACATGGTGCAGGCCTGGGACCCGGGCAGGTGATGGGAAGGTGGAAGCCTCACCTCTGCATCGGAGTCCCAGACTTGTAGTCGATGTCCAGGACGATGGCTTCAGGGTTACTGGGCAGGTAGCAGCCTGGCGTGGGGCAGAGGGGAGCAGGATGCCACCTTAGCCCCTGGCCGTGGCACCCCCTCACCTGCAGAGGGGCAGCTGGGTCCTCCAGGAATAGTGATCTTTCCAGGTATCTTAACAGTGGACCAAGCACCTTGAGGAAGCTGGCCTCTCCAAAGAGGACACACGGCGCCCCCAGGTTTAAGAACAAAGCCCTCGGGACCCTGAGTTGCCCAGTGGGAGGGCAGGGGCCTCTCCCACACAGGCAGCCATGGGCAGACCCTCACCACTGGGGGCTGGGCTTCGAGGGAGACACCCCCAGTCTCTCCCAACCTCTGCTTGTCCCTATGGGACCTCTTCCTACCTACAGCTGCAGCCCCTCACCCTTCTGACCTAGAGCCCAGGTGGCAGGGCCTGTGGTACGTGTGTCCATGTGCCACAGCAAACCACCACCTTGGACTCTTCCAGCCTCCGCCAGCGGTTTTGGTCAGGGGAAGCGGGAGGTCCTCTGTGAGGGGCCAGAGCTACTGCAGGGGCTGCGGCAGGGCCAGGGCTCCGTGTTTAAGACAGAGATGCTGCGCTGAGGCCAGCCTGTGTGAGCGTCCTCCTGCAATGGCCGGGGCTCTGAAAACACGAGCGCTGCCTCGGTTAAAAGTGCAGGGCTGTGCAGTGAGCCCTGGATTTCCATCTTTTCTTGAGAAAGCAGCAGACCTGGCCATTGGGGTTTCCAGTTTCCGCAGGGTCCAGCACACAGGCGCTGTCCGGCCCACCCCACCTCTCCCGCGGGACCAGCTCTGCTCCTGTGACACTGAGGTGCAGGAACCCCTTGCTAAGACCACAGCTGCCCAGGGCAGTGTGTCAGCCTTCAAGAAATAGTAGGCAGCGGGAGAGAAAGCCACCGAGGAGCAGTGCCTGGCTCACGGTGAGGGCTAATTCCTGAGAGGAGACGGGGTCCTCAGGCATTGGGCGCCACAAGGGGCCAGGCAGCTAGTCACCCCATCACTCCCCGCCCCAGCTGGGCCCAAGCATGCCCACCTCCCAGGCCACCTGCTCACCGGGCTGGACTTTCACCTCCGACAGAGCAGACAGACAGGCCTTCTTCCTCTCATCGCCTTTGGGGTAGGGCCTGAGAAACAAGGCACGTTTCTTCTGTATTCCGCAGCACAGGAGAAGCGGGTGGCAGTGCTGCCGGCCCCTCTTCCTGCCGGGCTCCTCTCCAGGCAACACCTGCGCTCCTGCCCCGCTCAGACCCTGCCTGTCTTCCTCCTAGGGGACACCACTGCTCCCAGGGGCCAAGGCGAAGCTTCCCCGGCAGTGTCTGCTCCCCACCATGTGGGGTTGCCTGAGTTGCCCTTGCTGGGGAGCAGCAGCTGCCAGAGGCCAGTGGAGAGGCGGCTGGCTGCGGGTACAGGCTGTTCTGGCTCACTTGCTGGCTCTGACCTGCTTGCCGTGTGACCCCGGGCAGGTCCCTGACATCCTGCATTCAAAGCAGGATGTAACATGCCCGTCACACGATGGCGGCCCTGAGAATGCTGCCTCCCTCCACCCCTTCACCTTTACGGGCCAGCAGTTGCCAGCAGCACTATTTGCTTGGTACCCTGCCTGGGGACCTCAGGAGATGTGGGAGGGACCCAAAGGTGACCAAGGCGAGAAGAGGCCCCTTCCCATGGATGGGCTCAGCCGCAGGCCCCTCCGGAAGGACAAGACACGAGCTGCCCGAGGATGGCTTCGGGTCCACATACACAGGGCTGACTGGACCTGCTTTTCCTGATGCCACCAGGACCCTCTGGAAGGTGGCGGGAGGAGTGGCTTCAGACTGGGGTGGTACAAGGAATCAAAGGCAGATGGACCTGTTTTCTGCAGGGGGAACAGCCGTGCACTGTGCTGTGCTTTCAAAGGCCCACTCTGCCTGAGCAGCGCTTCTCCCTGGCAGTTATCTAGGGTCAAGGGGTGTCACACCAGACGCTTCCTTTCCCCTGGGCAGGGGGTCTTCTCTGAGTGCTCTCCAGGCAACGGGACCCCAAGGCCTTCCCAGGCCACTCACTTGATGATGGCTGAGACGTTGGTGATCTTGTTGAAGAAGTCGAACTCCCGCTGGTAGAAGTCCTTGGCGGGGCCTGACAGGGAGCCTGTGATCTCCTCCACCAGCTGCTCCAGCAGGTCGCCGATGTCAGCTGGCAAAGACAGGGAGGCTGACCCTGCTGCAGCCCCCAGCATAACCCGCCCACCCTCCCAGACATTCCGTCCAGGCCCCCAACACCTAGATGGGCAGTGTACGCCTGGGTCCCCAGGACCCTTGCTGTGGGCCCCAGGACCAAAGTCACACCAGGACATGGTCTGCCTGCAGACACTGGGCCCAGGATGGGACAAGTAGGGCAGCGAGCACCAAAAGGCCCCCGGACCCCTCACGGTTTGCCCGCAAGGTTAAACGGCCAGCTTGGACAGATGACCTTGTAGCACCAGGAACGTCTGAAGTACAGGGGTTGTCCTAGGAGAAGCCCTAGGACATCTGTGGAGTTGTGAGCTGAACCGGGCTCCTTTCCCAAGGAGCGCCCCTTTTACTGGATAGGCAAAGCATGGTTGCTCAGATGTAGGGATTTTGCAGACGTTTTCTTGAAAATGAACTAAGTGTGTCTCCACTTAAAGGAAAGCAACTAAAATTTTTTGGCAAGTTCTTACCAGCCACTGTGAGCGTGATGGCTTCCCAACCCTTAAAAACCTTTCTGATAAATATGGGGCAGGGGGAGGGCATTAACCCACTGAGTTTTGACTCTGCAGGATGAAACGTGCCTGCGTCTGGAAGCTCTTCCTAACTGCCAACCTCTGCCCTATGGCTGGTGCCTCGTGGCTGCAGGGCCTGCGTAGTCACCGCTAAGAAATGCTCGTTGAGCTTTGGTAAAAGCAACAGGGACCTGCATGCGACCGAAGTACTCCTCCCTCCCTCGAAAGGGGTTAGAACGGGACAGGTTAAGTTGTACATTTGCTTCCACAGTGAGAATCAGAACACAGCCCTCCTCCCGGTTCCCACCGCATCTGTCAGGCTGAGCTCCCTCCTCTGCGCCGCCACAGCAGCAGCACGACAAGGAGCCTGGCTGTCCTGTGCTCAGCCAGACGTTAAAGGGATTTGTAAGGCTGTAAAACGGCATCTTCTTCTCACCCATTATTCTTTGTTTTAGAAAACAATTTTTCACAAAATGTGTGATTTACTGTACCACGCAACAGGCCTGTCTTTTGAATTCCCCAGTTTGATTTCCAGTGCTGAGCCACGTTGAGAGGTAAGCCCACAGGAAGTGAAGCCCTCTGAGCGGCTCGGCAGCTCTAGGAGCATCCAGGGCCCTGGGCCAGCAGGGTCAGAGCAAAGCTCCCTGCCTGCACTGGCTGCCTTGCCCCCCAGAGCCCCAGGCCAGGCCGAGTGCAGGGATTGAGGGCGAGCCGGACACCATCTCCGACTGAGAGAAGCGGCTCGGTCCTGGGCACTTGGGGGACACTGCAGAAGAAGGGGGGCTGGGAGGAGGCCTGGGGGTGGGCGAGGAAAGGCTTCACGGAGGAGCAGGTGCTTCCCCGGGGCTGCGAGGACAGGCAAGGCCTGGCCACACTCACGATCTTTCTGGTGGCCCTCCTCATCGAGGTAGATGTTGGTTTTCATGTTCCAGATGAACTGGTGTGCCAGCAGCTGGGACTTGGACGCGGCCCACAGGATGTACTCGCGCACGTAGCCCATCTGCAGAGAGGGCCACCGTCACCCAGGCCTTGCCCCCTCCGCCACCCGGGAAGAAGGTAAGAGAGTGGTTTCTGAAGGCGGGCAAGCTCTGCGGGGTCTGGGCTGAGCCCCTAGGGCCATGCTGTGCTCCAGCCTGTGGTAGCTGGCACAAACCCTGGCAGCCAGCTCTGTGACAGGGCAGGAGGCGGCTCTGGGCTTCCCCCCTGCTCCTTCCTGCTGGTCTTCAGAACCACCACTTTCACTGGTTTCTGCTGTTGTCCCGTGTAAGGCATGAGCAGGCTACATACTAACAACTCGTTTGTGAGGTCAGAGCCGTGCTCCAACGTGATGGAGAACTTCTGGAGTCCACTGAGGGCCTAGGTGCTTCCTTTTCGAGTTGTCACACCTGTGGCCACCCCTGGAGGCCCTCCCCTCTTTCCTGGCCACTTCCCACCAGGAAATGACTCCCTGGGGAGAGGATCTCAAGAAACTATGAGTATTCAACTTGTAGTGCTTTTAAATGTCATTTTGCTTTGTGATTATGTAAACCGTTACATAGTTACAAAGTCAAAATTACCAACCATGGTGCATCTAGAGAAAAAGATCAACCTCCATTCCTGCCTCGTTCCCTCTGTTCTCTCCCGCCCCATGCCATGTCTTCTGTTTGCTTATATACAACAAATACATACAGACATTTGCGTTCCTCCCTTAGGCTTAATTAAAAAAAAAAAAATCTCTAAAAATGGAAAGCAAAAAAGGAACCAATGAGGTAGTCATTTCAAGTGACTTTGAAATGCAGTGATCTGTTTGTACGTCTCTGATGACAATTATATCCATGATAAAAAGAAAGGTGAAGGAATATGTGCTCACACTGCTAGTAATGAATATTGGTACTGTAATTTTGAAACTCTTAATTATATATAATAGGATAAAAAAAATTCAGTTCATTTTGTTAGGAGCTTGATTTTTTGGTATTAAGAGAACAGATTCAAACAAAATCCAAAAAAGTAAAAAATGTTGACACTACACAACTGAATTGGAAATGTTACTCCGATTTCATCATGTGTTTTCTTTCTCTGCTGGGAAGGCTTAGCAACAGTGTGCAGGGGTAGCTGCCAGCTTTCCTCACAGCCTCCCACCCCCACTTCTCACTGAAACGAACCACGGCACCTCGCACACCAGATTTCAGGTCCCAGGGAAGAAAAGGACAAAAAAGGCCTAGAACATTTTGTCACCCTGGAAAGCCAGGAAGCTCTGAGAGACTACTGAGGCTGTAGGATGGGGTGGTCTGAGCAGCGACAGGAGGGACAGCTTGTTACCAGGTATGGTACAGTCCGTGAGTACCTGTGACGTTCAACAGAAAACATCACAGGTTCCTTTGGATGACACTAAGGAATTAGCTCGTTACTTTGAAAACTAGGATTTTTATAAAAGCAGTTTATGTCAAGTACTAGCCAAGTTAAAGCTTTACTAACAAGGCAGTGAGCAGAAAGCACGGGCCAAGGCGTCGGGGGAGGGTGTGGGCCCTCCAGGAGGGTGCGGGGATGCTGTGTCCCTGCCATTGAGGCTCCTTTCCCAGAGCTGCTGCCATGGCCAAGCACAGCCCCGGCGTGAGTGAACGGGTCGCAGGATGGCGGGTGTGGCGCAGCCTCTTACCTTGTCATACCTGAGCGCCTGCACGATCTGTGGAATGTAGAACAGGATGGCCTCCTGCAAAGGGAGAGAGGAGGGAGTCAACGGGGGTCTTTCTGAGGACGGAGGACATCTAGAGACATTCAGAACAAATCAAAGACGAAGGCGCTGCTGAGGACACTCTTAACCTTCTCAGCCCCACGCTGTCCCCACCTGAGGCCACGGCAGGAAGAGGGGCTGGAGGGACCCCAATGAAAATGACCACGGCCTAGAAACTCACAGCTGCTGGACAGAAGCTCAGGGAAAGGCTGAGGATGGCAGAGACGCTGTGGGGTGGGATGGGGACGGGGAAACCCTGCGTGGGGCGGGAGGGGGAGGGTCACCCGGCAGGTGCCTGTGCGCCGAGGGCCCAGGTGGTACAGTGAGTTGGGCCGTGTGCATCTGCTCATATGGACCCAACACAAGGCCCCTTCCTTGTTTGTGACTCAAGTACCTAGTTAAAGTCGAAAAGCAAACACTCCTGTTGAACAGCCAAATGCGGGTGCCCCCACTTTGTGGGGCCGCGGGGTGGGAATGGGGTGAGGGCACGTTCCCAGCGGCCCCGGCCGCCCTGGCCCGGGCAGGGCCCCGACTCACCGGAGGGAAAGACCTGAGAACCTTCACCCCGTACTGGGCCGTGAGCGGGTGCGGCGGGTACATGCTGGAGAAGTAGGAGAGGCCCGTGGGCGGGTCCGCAGGGGCCCAGCACAGCACGTGGCTGAGCTCGGGCGCGTCGGCATCGATGGTGTGCCAGGTGACCAGGAACTGGGAGGGACGCGGAGGGCGTCACCCCAGGCAGGAAGCGGCAGCCCACACCCACCACGTGAGGGGCCAGGTGACACGGGCCTCGCGTCACGGGGTACGCTGCTGTGCATGACACCGCGCGACACAGCACAGTGAAGGTGAAGAACTCTTTTTTCTACTGTATGCATGATGATGCGTCCTGCTAGGGCAGACCCAGGGAAGGGGGAGAAGGGGACCCCGAGGCCTGGTGTGGCCTGTGCTACCTTGATGGCCTCCGGGATGTCGCTGACGGCTCCCGGGTCCAGTCGGACCAGACGTGTCACCTCGCTCCCGATGGCTTCCGTGTTCTTGAACCTGCGGGGGGGGTGGGGGGGGGCGGGCTGGAGGGACGCAGGCCAGTGCCCAGGCCATCCCGGTGGCCGAGGCGGTAACCGGGTGCTGAGCCTGCGTGCGAGTGTTTAAAACAAACAGCTGTGCCCGAATGGCGGGCGCCTCTGAAACCCTCACCCGTCCTCACACCTCACAGGACAGCCTCCTCCTCTCGTCCTTGCCTGTAGAACTCCCCCTCCTGCTTTGTTTTCCATTCCCCTCTGGTATCCCCTTGCCCTGCCCACCACGGCGGCCCATTCATGAAGGCCCTCGAGCCAATAGGAGGCAGCTCAGGTGCAACCAGCTCGGGCTGACCCCAGGTAGACTGGCAGTAAATGCGTTTTTTTTAAGGGGCACAGCAGAACAAGCCCCTGTCCTGCTCAGAGGACAGACTTGGGCCAGAAGGGAGAAGCTGTGGGCAGGCAAGCTTGGGCTTGGCAGGAGGAAACGGCAGTCCTGAAGCAGAAGCCAGGGTCCCCAGGTGAGACCTCCACCCAGGAGCCGCGCTGCTCCTTGCAGCTACTGCCAGGCTGAGGGTCTATCCCTGGAAGGGCTCCAGGAAGGAGCAGGC